>JAKUBZ010000022.1:0-144888 GCA_030567055.1 Petasospora taoyuanica
GAGTGTTCTCATTCCATAGACACTATCGTTATGCGGAGCGTGTCAATCTATGCAGACTCATCGCAGCACTGATAAGCCCAAGCAGCTTCTCCAATGTGGGGTGGATCTTCCAATGGAACAACTCCACGCTGACAAAGGCGAGGTCTAAGACCGTACCGGCCAATTCTATTACATCACACTTAATCTCCGATGACATTTCCTTGATCTTTGTCTCGTATTTTTCCACTATGATCTTTCGTAATGGGTTCAGCTGCCTTCCATCGAGTGACATCTTTTGTACTTCACGCATCACCTGGCTCTTGAGTCTGAGTAGCCGCACGACGTTGAGAACAAGCTTGCGTATGCTCAGCAGCAGTGTAACAAACCATACTTTACTTGCGTGCTCCCCCAACTTCTGTAACCATTTGTTGTTCTGCCCTATCCCGAACTTAGTCACCAAGTATACGTTATCCATCATGCTGGTGACGGTCTCCAACGAGTCCACAACAATATCACCCGTTCTGCGCTCATTCTGCTGGTTGAAACGTCGTATCAAATGGCCCAAGTACAGTACAGACCTTATGAGCTGTTGGTTCGACTTGGGCTGGTCTTCAAATGGGTACAGAGCAGTTACACGAGGTGGAAGACCCGGATAAGCTGCCGACTTGGAAGGAACAGTGCTGAGCTCCATCTCTGACAGCTCACAGAGCATCGCATCAATCTGGCGAGTCGACATGTCTTTTCTGCGGACACACTTTCCGCTGGAACAAAATAGTTGATCAGAAACAATTGATAAGGCAGACATATATATATATATATATATAAATATGCTGCGCTCCACTACGAGTTCGCGGGGGCGAGGGGCGAGTTTCCGCGTTTTCGCAGTATGGTTCGGGCACCATCCCATATACAATCGTTATTTTTTTACAACATACGGTGTGTATATTTTTTTTTAGAACCCTTCATCCCCCAAGGTTTGTTGTAACTGCTGTATCATCCTGTTCAGTTCATCCGCATTATCCTGTAATGCACCAACCTCATCAAACCTTCTCTGCTTCTTACACGTCTCAATCATCTCACTGACAAGATATTTTTGTTCTTGTAACACCATAAGTTCATCCCTTGAACGTTTAATCTGTTGTACTTCATCCTTCGTAAGCTTTGGCTTAGGGATTCCCTTCCTGGCTTGTTCCTCAAGTTTGGCCAATAACTGCGGTAACTGTTTCAACGGTGCCATATTCTGTTGGATGAATGTGGAACTCTCAATCTTGATAGAGTTCTGTATCAGTTGTTCATCCGTTGATGTACATTCCAATCCCATTATCTCTTTTGTAAGTCTATCAAAGAGTGCGAATGAATCAACAAGTCTTTTTCTTAACTTCGATGCGTCCTGTGTGACAGATTTTGTCTTATTGGAATCAGATTGCAATTTCTGTAACATATCTTGGAATCGAGGCATTAACACCAATATAGCTCTCTTGATGTTCTGTTGAGTTTCAAACTTTTCCAATAATGGTGATAACGGCTTTTTGATGTCCATTTGGAAATTTCTCTTTAGGAATAACACATTTTTACAATGCTTGCACATTCTTATACTTGAAGGATCATTCACCTTGGGTACATCCAACACAGTAGTAAGATGGCTAATGGGCACTTCCATAGAGCACCCAGATTCTATATCTCCACAAACAACACGACCACACAGTCGACAGTGATGTTTCCGTAGTGTAAAGCTAAAGTTCCTCAGGCATAGGAAGCAGTTCAGTATATGTGCACTATCCTCCCAGTTCACCAACTGTTGTTCAATCTCTCTCTTTTTGGAGTTAATACGGAAGTTCAAAAAATTATTGTTCAACTCTGAGAACTTCAACTCTCTATCCACCTGTCCAAGCATTGTCGTTAGATTGACAACTCTTTTTTCCAATTTGTTCTGATACAACTGATGCTCGTCGGTTTTCCTCTGTCTATGTTCTTTAAACTGCTTGGTGAGCTCAATGACCAGCGCATGATCATCATATCCGGGCTTTCTGGCAAAGCAGTCATCACAACAACGACACCATACACCCTTATGGTAATAATGCGCACTGGCATCCAACTTCACACGACACACAGAATGCTGGTGACAGAACAATTTACCACACTTCCGGCAATTGGAAATACCATTTTTGATATTCAGCTGTTTGTTACAACCCTTGGCTGAACAGATATCTTGTGTTGTGGGTCTCTGCCAATGCTTCTTCGTCACTTGGATTTCCGGTGTCGCCTGGGCGATGATGGAAGTACTGGAACTTGTACGGGAACGTGGAGACAACGAAGATGCACCACCATTGGGCGAGCCGTTGATGACCCCCACACCTTCAAAGATGTCGAGCTTGGCGAACTTCTTTGGCAACGTCGCCTGAAGCTTAGTCTTGACTTCGTTGCCCTTGCGGATCCACGACAGGAGTTCCTCGCTCTGTGGTGTGCTGAGTTGGCTCATGAAAGCTGCTGCTGCTGCTGCACCAGCTCCTCCTCCTCCTCCGTTTGTCGGCGTCACTGGTGTTGCTGGTGATGATACAACAAGCGTAGTGCCAATGGACGGTTCATCTGAGGTGCCAAAGCCGTGCTCATCATCCAAATGGCGGTTCAACTGCAATAAAGAAACCATAATCTCGCTACAAATGGGGCATCGAAACTCTCCTTCTCCAGAGTCCTTCTGTAACTGATCCGGTGTACTGCTGTTTATCGTCACGTTCGACACTTCAATGGACTCAATGATATCTGGTTCTGGTGTATGCGACCTGACGGCGCTAATCACCTCTGCATCGGGCAACAAAGGCAGAGCATGCGCTAGCAGAACTGGCTTCGGTGGGCCTCCAATGACTCTTTTGGACCTGGGCGGCATTGTCTTTTGGTGAGTCAACTGATGGAACCCCCTTTTTTTTCCACCGCTTGTTATTGTATATATATATATATATAGATGTATTCTAAATCCTAGTAATCGCGGCAGACCTTAGTTCTTTTTTTACTTTTGGATCCAAAAGCGCTAAACAATGGCTTTATTTTGGGTATATATATATATATATATATATCATTCCCATTGTGATATCGTTTATGATAAAATAAGACTTGCCTGATTTATAATGTCATAAATCTATTACTATAATTTGCTTTATCCATAATTATTCAATTAATTCTATATAAATCTGTTATTGTATCTATGATCATATTACACTCCAGACCACACATAGTGCTCCTACCGTTATCTTCGCCTAAGCGATATTGGTATCAAGGCATATTCCACAATCACTAAACCACCTTCAGACATTCTCTATATATATATGGGAAGCTCCACTGTTCCGATTACTTAACGCTACGTATTGTATAGAGAAGGGGTCAATGAGGGAAGAACCAGAGATGTAGGGGGGCGCCTTCCTCAATGAACTAGCACCCTCATCAAGAGAGGAATTCTCATCCAAGCCCAAACATGCGGTGTCAAAGTCAATTCATTCGAGACAACTGAAACTTGCAATGAACTGGCATTGGATCCGTCATCAATAACACTAAAACTGGCGTAAGTAGTCACACACTGAGACATAAGATAAGCGATGCATGCCACCTGAGCCATTAATATCTTAAGTTTTTTCTCCCATGTTTTGGATCAGATAAATCCACTAGAGATGTCCATATATGCTAAACAAGGCTTAAGGCCGACAATTATCGGGTGTTGAATGAAGTTTTATCGTCAAATAGCTTAAGCTTTAAGGTCATTGCTAACCTTTTGGATCCAAAATTAAAGAACTAAGGTCTGTCCCGATTACTAGGATTTAGAAGAGGAGTCAAAGCTCAAACCCTGACGTTCCAAAAAGCTAGTGTTTTAATTTTACCAGACCCTACATTTAGGGGTCTAGACTCAAGACTCTAGGGCGATGCGATGGCAATATAGCTTCCGGAATTCAACATATATATATAAAGAAATTGAGAAGCGAGCGCGACGCGCATCGCAACTGCTTCATGAAAACATCATCATCATTAGGAAAAAATTCATGTCGAGCGCTAATGATAAAGAGACCGGGTTAGCGCACTGTGGTACATTAATGGAAGAAGTATGAAGGATTGAATCATCTGACTAAGAGAAATGAATTACTAATGGCTTTGAAGAAAAAACAGGCACGACAGAAGGAGCTCCTGGAGCGTAATCTGGCGGCATGGGATGGTAAACTGTTTGAACCACAATCGTTGGATCCCTCAATCAAGAAAAACAGTGCGTTTGTTAAGAAGTTGGCGAAGGGAATCAACAGGGAGCAACAAGATACCATTTTGAATGAGATCTCGCAGCTGTCGCTTAAGAAGTATCAGGCTGAGCTGCTACTAGCAGTGGAAGAAGCACTTCTTAGAACAAAGACACAGGACACACCAGCGGCTATTGAGATTGTTTCTCTCTTACACCAGCGGTTTGGTCGAGACTTCACACAGCCATTGCTTGAGTGGCTCCTCGAACAGCTGGGAAGTCCCACTGATTCTAATGAAGCTAAGGATGATAAGGAGTACGTCTCTCGTGCCAAAGTGCTTCTTAGACTCGTCAGCTTCTTTGTCGGTGTTGGAGTGTTCCGCTCCATAGATGACGCCTTAAGCCAGCCCAACTGGGTGCTTAGCCGTAAGAAGACCACACCGTCAATCGTGGTGATCTGTTTGAAAGAAGTGCTTGCGTACAAAATCTCCACAGGAGTTACACTATCAGTAGCACAGACATTTGCAAAGAGATTTGGTACATTGGTTCAAGAGGACCAAGCCGTACGAACAGTACTAAAGACATACTCTGAGGCAGTGGTGACGCTTACGAAACATCTGAATGCTAAACTTAGAGACCTCTCGACGAGGAAGCATAAGGCACAGATTAGAACGGGTCGTATTCTTGAAGAATTGGAGACAGAGTGGAATGAAATGTTGGAGATGTATGAGAACTTCAAAACTGCTGCAGAGGCCTTGGGTCCACTGTTTGATATTGAAGTTCCTACGTGGGAGAATCCAGATGTGGAGGCCGAGGCTATTGGTTCGATGATTGTGAATACGGATACAGCCTTCCAATCGGAAGAAGAGAGAAGATTCTACCAGACATTCCCAGAAGTACCACAGGAACTTGTTGACGTTTCAATTGCGGACAACACCGATGCCACAAAGGCAGATGATATGACTGAGTTCTTGGTTCAACTGGAAACTGCATGTACTATAAAGGAAGTGGATGAATGTGTATTGAACTTTTGGAAGCTTAAGCTATCGAACAAAGCTTCAAAAAACAGACTGTTGAAACATTTCATCACTTCTGAAGAAACAGGCAACTGTAAAGTCTATGCGAGATTCCTTAAGGCCAACTCCCCTCATTTGGATGATATCAAAGATGAACTCTTGACGTATTTGGACCAGGGCTTTAGATCGCAGATCTACCACAACCATTTAAACTTCAAAAACATTCTTTTCTTTTGTGAAATGATGAAGTTTGAGCTCATGCCAGAACACGTTGCATTCCACAAGATCCGCAGTCTTATCATGAACTTGGATATGCCAAATAACATTGAGATCCTTATGATCTTCTTTGAAGTTAGTGGGAAGTATCTTTTAAACGAACACAACCAATTGATGGAGGAAATGTTGGTGTTATTGGGAAAAAAGAAGAACACTGATAAACTTACTATTAGTAACAAGATGGCCATTTCCAATATGTTTTTGTTGTTGAAGCCACCAAGTATCAAGAGTCTACAAGCCAAGGCTAAGGAGCACACCCCAGAGCAACTGTTCTTAAAAGAGATCATTCGTAATGGTCTTAACTTGACCAACGTTGAAATGGTGCGTCGTATTGTTCTTGCTGCTGATTTGACAGATCCATTAATTTGGAATACAATGTTGAAGTTGTTTGCCAAACCGGAGAAGTTAAGATATGAAAACATCATCCCATTGGCACACGTTTTTAAGAACATACCCAAGAACTTTAAGGTTGTCGTTGTTGATACAGTGCTGGAGAACGTTATTCGTTATATGGAGATTAACGATTATCGTTATAACAGAATCCGAATGGCTCAGTGTTTCTATATCGCACAGATCCATGAACAAGGTATTATCAGTGGTATGGTGATTCACGATTTGATCTATAGGATCTTAACATTTGGTCATCCGAACAACTCGCCAAGTCCTATGAAGCTATCGGAGATTGACCAACCGGATAACTATTTCCGTATCGCTATGGTTTGTCTGTTATTACAAACGTGTAATTTCAAGTCTGCGAAGATGGTTGACCGTGTGGATGTGTTGTTACACTTCTTTGACTATTATATCTGGATCAAGGATCAACCTGTTCCTAAAGAGACTGAGTTCAAGATAACGAATTGTTTTGCCAAGTATAAGCATCAGAGATGTGGTGATGTGAGGGAGTCGGTGGAGAAACTGAGCGAGGCTGTCAAGACTAAAGGAGTGTTTAATGGTTCTGAAGAGGATGACGAGGAGGATGACTTTGAAGATGAAGATGAAGATTATGGGCATGAGAACGAAGAGGAGATCGGGGATGAGAATGCCGTTATGGATGCTGAACTCGCTTCACAATTGGGCTCTTACTCTACAGGCAGCGGTGAAGAGGATAAGCTCAGTTATGAAGCATATGAAAAGAAACTCCAGGAAGAAGAGGAAAAAAGAATTCAGGACCAATTGGAGAGGGAGTTTAAGAAAATGGTGTTTGACAGTATGCACTCTCAAAAGAACAAGACGGCACTTTCTGAACTACCACAGAACTTGAACGTCTCTTCAGAAGGTGTTAAAGGAAACGGTATTGCTACCACTGATGGTAAAGTTGCATTCAAATTGATGACGAGAAAGGGCAAGGGTATTTCCACAAAAGACCTTGCAGTGCCAACGGATGTAAGACTCGCTACTAATGTTGTGGAAGAGGAGCGCAGATCCAGATTGGAAAAGGAGAAACTCACACATTTTATTCTCAACAGACGGTATGATGATTCCGATGGAGCAAAGTCCGAGACATAGGTGTATGTATGTATGGTCTATGGTTTACCACTGGTTTTTGTAGGTATAAATCCGGCTATCACCAAGACCTTAAATGCAATGCTTCAAGGTATCAAAGGTGCAAGAACTACAAAATAAGCTGTATATTTGTAAGGTACTACAAACTTCAGTAGTTAGAGTTGAAATGGAAAAGTTCACCACTATGTATAATAATAGATTATCACCCGTCCCAGATCGAAGGGGGGAAAAAGTAGATATAAACTCATCACTACAGTGAGAAAGAGATAGTAGAATGTGTATATCAAATGGTGCTTTAACAAGTGTTGTTGTTGTAAGCAGTACATCTGATCACATTTTTCCCGTGTATAAGGCTTATGAAAAGATATTTCAAACGCTATGAAGACCCTTGCATATACTCATAAGTTAGAGGGGATACTCCGTAACAGTGCGATATGGCATCAATTGTCTTGGATCCTTGTATCATTGAAGTGGGATAAACAGTTCCACTTAACCTGGGATCATACGTGGTGGCATTCAAATACATATATATATATATATAATATTGTTAATTTCATACGAAACATGAATTCATGTAATCTGCACAAAAACGGGATTGAGATCCCATACATCTATCATAAGCGCGGCTCTATATAAATCCTCAAGTGTATATATGGGGCTGGTCACAGCTATAGCACTGAATGAAAGCGTTGATTAAAAGTAATTGTACTGCACAAAGGGTGCCAATTGTGTAAGACGTGTATCAAAAATGATGGGTTACATTTTTTGAGACCCAAGCATAGGATAACACCCAATAGATTGTAGATTCGCTCCAAGACATATATGTAGAGAACATATAGTGAGATTTGACCAAGCTTATAGCATCATCACCGGTACATATGATGGCATAATTTAGCATGACAAATTCGATATCAGTACTTTGAACAACACTCGCAATCCGGATCCCACTGGTTGAAACAGTGCATTAAACCTTTCCAAATACGGCCTAAACACCATGTTCCGTTGATTCAAAAAAGGGATTAGTTTAGAACCAAGTTTGTATGTGCGGGTTTTTTTTTTAATAAATTGACTCGGCTGATTGATTGATTGATCGAACTGCCACAAAAACGGAACCCCCCGGCCGGGTATATAAAAAATCGCACGGCCAAAAGATATTGACAATTCCTTAATGGGGAAGAAATCTAAGGCATAGATATATATATATATATATATAGACAAATAGCTGCACTTATTTTATCATTTATGTATGATCTTATGTTTCAACAGCTGGCAGCCTTCAATGCTATTTTGATGAATTGTGGAACCGCATTAGTGAGTAAAAATTCAAAAAACAAACATCAAAACTTCGCGAAGCCAAAAGATCAAAAAGTGTAAACAAACAAAAAGCATAGAAATGCAAAACTGCCATAAGGACGACGCCATGGAGCACATAATTGCACGCGAGGAGCAGCTGAGTCTGCTGGATTGCTTCATCACCAGTGAAGTAGCCACTGCGCCGCGGGCTTTGGTTGTCCACGGCCCAACGTCAACGGGTAAGACGCTCGCGCTGCGTGCTGTACTGGAATCCAAGCGAGTACGACACTCATGGGTTTCCTGTGATGAGTGCGTTTCGCCCAAGATTTTATGGAAGAAAATTGCAGCAGCACTGAGGACTGGAGAGGCAAAGGCTCAGGCTTCAATGGAGCCGATGGTGACGTTCCAGACGCTTGTACGACAGCTCCAGGACTTCTTTGCACTGGCAGACCCTTTTCAAATGCACTACTTGGTACTCGACCGATGCAACCAGATCATGGAGGACGAAGACGAGCTATACCGCAACTTTGCGAAGATCCAGGAGGTGAGCCGTGTTGAGAACCTATGCGTGGTGTTTGTGTGCACGACGATGCCTAGGAGCTTGGTGACGAGTGCAATGTTGAACGTATGCTTCGACAACTACACGAGTGATCAAGCGGTGGCGATCTTGGGCGATGATCTGCTTTGCAGATTCCCCGGGACTGTCCAGGTAGGATACCGTACGCAGCAAGACTTTTGGCAGAACTACGTCAAGCTCGTGGTGGATTCCTTCTATACGTACACGACGAACATCACCATCTTGAGAAGCATCCTCATGAAATTATGGCCACGATTTATCGAGCCTGTCATCTCGGGCGAACACTCCGCACAAGAGTTCCACTTGATCTACAGAAAGAACTTCAAGCTCATTGGCTCGGAGTATGCGATCACTACATCGATGGTGGAGGATATGACCGAAGAACTTGACAACCCATTGACTTCTAATATCCCCATTCTGTCAAAGTTCTTACTCATAGGTGCATACATCTGCTCATTTAACGAGCATAGATATGACTGGACGTATTTTGCCAAGCTGAGGGATTACCACAAGAGGAAATCGCAAATGAGGTCCAATAGAGGAATGAAAGTGGATTCGAGACTCTTGGAGCCTTCTTCATTTGATTTGGAACGTCTGTTTGCAGTTACACATGCTCTATACCAGATAGACACGGGCACAAAACTGCAATCAAGCGTCGATCTCATGACACAAGTAGCCAACTTGGGTAGTATGAAACTACTGCTGAAATCAAATAACATCGACTACATCGGTGGGAAGACCAAATGGAAGATCAACTGTTCTTACGAGTTCATCAGAGGCATTGCGGATGATATCAGTTTCCCGATTGATAACTATCTAGCTGATTAAGTCTAATTATAAGCATATCAATTCAAACAGCCAATCCGAGCTCCTTCGAAAAGGCAACATTGTTAGGCTCTCTTCCAAGCAACTCTTTCAAATTATCCATCTCATCACGTGATCCACCTCTTGCCAAGACGGTATCTCTATATTCAACACCATTAGCAGTGTTCATCGGATCCGCTTTGAACTTGGTATAATAGATGTCTGCGGCAAACACCTGGGACCATAAGTATCCGTAGTATCCTGCCTGGTATCCACCCATGATGTGACCGAAAGATTGGTAACCCTTGGTAGCAGAGTCACCATTAGACACCAATGCAACCTCTTGTCTTAACTCGTTCCAAAACTTGGCCAAATCCATGTCATTGTCAGAAGAATGCAATGTAATGTCAAACAAACCGAAATGCAATTGGCGCAAGTTGGCCAATCCACCATTAACGTGTTTGGTCTTGATCAAAGATTCGACCAACGAATCATCAATCTTCAAACCTGTCTCATAGTGCTCGGATAAGAGTTTCAACTCCTTAGGAGACCATGTCCAGTACTCCAACATCTGTGATGGTGCCTCAACAAAGTCCCATGAGACAGAAGTACCGTGGAACTTGGCGTACTGGGTCTTACCCATCAAGTCATGAATACCATGACCCAACTCGTGGAAGAAAGTAGTCACTTCGTCATGCTTGAGCAACGATGGTTTCTCCTTGGTAGGCTTGGAGAAGTTACACACCAATGCAGTAACAGGGTATGATCTGGTGCCGTCCTCCTTGGTGTAGCCTGGCCAGATACCAAAGTTGGCAGCATGACCATACTTGCCATCACGAGGGTGCAAGTCAAAGTATAACCAACCAACAAACTCAGGTTTGGATTCATCGTCCAAGTTCCAAACGGCAAACTGTTTGACATCCTGATGCCAAACGGACTTCTCACCTGTGGACTCAACAAACTTAAGGTTGAACAGCTTTTCAAAGAAAGACAACATCTTTTGGATAGTTGGATTCAATGGGAAGTATTCGGCGATCTTCTGCTGATCGATTTGGTAATCCTTCTCAATCATCAAATTGTCATAGTAGCGGTGATCCCAGAGGTAATACTCGTTGTCAAAGTCCAACCCATGCTCTTCATAATCTGCCTTTTTCAACTGTTTCAACTGCTCAAGTTCTTTCAACCCCAATGGCTGCAATTTCTCCTTCAAATCGTAGAGGAAAGACTTGACAGACTTGGTATTCTTGGCCATTCTCTCCTCCAACACGTAATCAGAGAACGTCTCATAGCCCAAGATCTTGGCCAATTCTCTTCTCAACTGCACAGCTTTGATCAAAAGAGCCTCGTTGTCAGCGTTCTTGTTCTGGTCACCAACAAGCGCTCTCTTTCTGGTCTCTGGGTTCTTGGCGTACTTCAACACTGGGAACAAGTCTGGGTACTTGAAAGTCATCTTGAGCTTACCCTCAACTTCCTCGAACTGCTCGACAACGTCCTTTGGAACACCTTCGAGCTCCTCCTTGGTGAACAAAATGTGCTCTGTGTTCTCGCCGAGATTCTTTGAGTACTCCAAGGACAAGTCGCTGAGCTGCTTCTGGATGTCCTTCACCTTCTCTCTCTGCTCCAATGGTAAGGCGAGGCCGTTACGACGATACTCGTCGTTGGTCTTCTTCAAGTATCTCTTGCTCTCAGCGCCGAGTGACTCCGGAGCCTGTTCAAACACCAGCTTGAAAGACTTGTAAACGTCCTCTCTGAGAGACGACTCGATACCAAAGTCACGGATCAGCTTCTCAGCCTTTGTAGAGGCGTCTCTCAACTCTTTGTCATCGGAAACGTGCTGGTAGAACGTCAGCTGGTTGACAATGCCCTGCGTGGAGTTGCCAAAGTTGGCGTAGGGATTCAACACCGAGTCAATGGAGGTCCCAGTGGCAACCTGGTCGTCAACTGCCTTAGCATCGGCAACGTACTTCTCAGCCTTGGAGACGAGGTCCGCAGCAGTGATCTCCCAACGTGGAGCAGCTTGTGGAGGAACAAGTGAGGTCATCTTAGTCAAAGTGCGGATAAATAACCTTGGCACTCTAAGCATGAACTTTGGTGCTGTGTTGTGTAGCCGCCCGTAGTCAATTGGTGTGTATGTTTACTCAAGAAAAAGGGCGAAACTGGGGCGGACAATTTCTGGTATTTATATAGTGGCGACAGTTGGATACGGCGAAAGCGGACATATAGGGCGGGCTTTCGCGTCGGCCACGGATCTGGCAGCATAATTAGCGTAACGGCGACGCGACGGTTGCGCCCAAGTGGTGTCGCTATGTGTTTTTTTTTTTTTGCACAATACGCGCGCGCGCGCGAATGGTGCTGGCAAGCTGGTGAGCTTTCCGACGCTGTTGATTTGTCGGTTTGGAAGGGTACAAAAGGTGTTTATTTTGATAGTTCTCCACCACCACCACCCACCACCACCCACCGACGCAAACCACTGTGAGTAAACTTGTCCTCTCCTTTAGTGAGACCACACCAACAGAGACTAACAGTCCTTTCCTCCGTACAGATGTCCACCACCGTCGTCGCTACCCCATCACAGACCATCCTCAACGACCGTTGGGACGTTGTCATCTCCAACACCATCGTCAAGACCGGGTTGGGCTTTGGCTGTGGTGTCATTGCCAGCGTGCTGCTCTTCAAGAGACGTGCCTTCCCAGTGTGGCTCGGCGTGGGCTTCGGTCTCGGCAGAGGCTACGCTGAAGGTGACGCCATCTTCCGTTCTTCTGCTGGTATCAGAACAGTGAAGGCCTAGATATCCAAAAAAAGAAGGTAACATTGAACATATGGAAAATGGCATTGATATTCATTCACCCAGATGTAAGCTGAGATATACTTGTACACTACCAAAAAAGGAAAAAGAAAAATGAGGAAAACAGAATACACATAGGGTATAAAGAATCGTTGTAGCTGTGATATCTATTAGAGCTATATATATATAAGATAGCTTGCTGTATGTATGCAATGTGTTGTATGGATTGGTATATGTACTTCTGCGTACAAAATCTTAGATCTTCCATTCTGTGTTCTCATCTGTGTTCCCATCGACTTTATCCAAGATGCTCAATGCCATTGCATCTGCAAAGTCATTTGCATGGATTGAATGAGTTGGAGTCTGTTCTTGTAGGATCCCAACCATTGGTTCCAATGGATCACACGACACAGATATGCCTCTCAAACGGGCAACACTCGTGGCTTCGGATGGGGAGATAGGAGGAGATAGAATCCCAAATGGAGATTCCAAACTTTTTTTAGTCTGTGAAGAAAAAGAAGAAGAAGAAGACATCATGATTGGTGGTGGTGGTAATAGTTGTTCCATTGGGTGTACTTCTTCATCCCTTTTTTGTTGTTCTTCAATTGAACCCTTCCTTGATTGTAATTCATCGTGCAATGTGCCCTGGGATGATGCGGATCTCTCAATAGATGGCGACACCATCACTGCTGTTTCTGGAATAGACTCCATCTGTACAATACTCAAGTCTCTCGAATCCTGAATGGAGTTCTGTCTGTGCTGTTGCATTGATAATGATGGTGATGATGATGGTGATGATGATGACACAATCGACGACGATGACGATGATGACGATCTCAGAGATGGCATACTTGATGTTGTTGTTGTTGTTGTTGTTGTTGTTGTTATTATCCCGCTTACACCTCCATTGGGTATCGTTGTACCTGCTGTACTTGATGATATCGATGATGGCGTTGTAGAAGGCACTATGGAGGTTGTCCCCAAGGACGTGGGATCCATTGTATCGTCGTACTTCATTGCTTTCAGCACGTGTTCGTCATCATTGGGCAGTGTGTTATCAACCTTGAACTTGGATGATAGCTTGGATCTGACCTTGGACAAAGATCGTGTAAGGGGGGAGTTCTCCATAGTGATCATTTAATGTGTGGTATGTTTATATGGATGGAATAAGGCCAAAAAGAAAAAAAACCAAACAGTTGCAATATCTCAGACTCTGGTGATTAAAAAAAAAGGGACAAACTGCTTTCATACAAAAATTAACCAATAATTAGCAGATTATTCAATCTGTGAATGTGAACAAAAAAAGAGGAGATCTGCTCTACTAATACTTTTGGAGTTATAGCAGTAACGCCATCGCGAAAAGAAAGGTGAAAAATTAAATTAGTGCAGCCCAAGAAAGAAAGAAAGAAAAAAAAAAAAAAAAAGGGAGATCCACACTGGTGTGCGGGTTTGTAATGCTGGCCCTTTTTAAAAAAAAAAATGATGTTTGCTTGCGGTGCGGATGACATAATAAAATTCGGTCTGCCATTTTATCCGCGTGCCAACAGGGCCATATTCCTGATTCCGGGGAACGTTGGGAGCACATAAAGTAAACCTCGGGAACAACCCGCGGCTAATTTAATGATCTGTCTGATGTCATGCAATGGAAGAAAGAAAAAAAAAAAATGTTGGGGGGGGGAAGCGGACCCTTAAGAGGAGATGAGCTGCGATAGTCGTCGGTCATTTGATTAAGAGAGAATTGGTCACAAAAGATTAGACATATATATATGTATATATATATATATATATAAAACTCACTGGCAATGGCCACATATATATATACACACAACAAACCACGTAATGGTGTTCTGATTAAAGGTCACTACGTAGTAGCCTACACAAGGTTAGGGCAAAAGCTTTTGTTGAGTGAGTGTGTGCATCCATTCATATCAGTGCCTCGGCTAAAAGTTGAGCCTTGAGAAAGCTGTTAAGCTGGAGTGTATTCGCCTGGTAGGAAGGCCAATGGCAGGGGGGGACAAGACAATCACCACAGAGTATAAGCAGGTACTGAAGCACATATCTATGTGGTTTATACATACACCTACTTGACTTCCATTTGTTTCGTTGAAATGGATCATTTCCAGCCTATATAGCGCTCTTAAATTTTACGACGCGTACTTACAAAAAAAATAAAAAAAAAAAAATCTCTATAGCATATCTGCCCTCGACTTCTCAGTTTCTCAGTTTCTCACCGCTCCTGCCTCCCCCCTATTTAAATTTTCATCAAGGCGCGTCGTCGAGAGCTCAATTGTATAACAAAAACATCATTTGAATTTTTTTTTTGATTTTTTTCTGCTTCCAGCGTTTTTGTTTACCTTTGACTCAGCTCCTTCTCCTTCTCCTCCCCTCTCCTCCCTCCCCATTAGCCAACTGAAGAGATGGAGTTTCTTGCCGAACTGAGGGACAAGGCACCAGTCTACGTCCAATGGCTTAATGACAACTCACCGGAGTTTGTTGAAGTTACGGTGCCAACAATCCAAAGACCATTTGGTGTTTACTTGTGGCCCATTTTTAACAAATTTATCACTTGTTTAACACAGGGAAAGTTTGTTCCAGACGAGTTTGAATGGGTTGAAGGCTCAACATTCATGTCGACAAACAAGGAAGTTGTCATTGCCATTGCCACTTATTACTTCATCATCACTTTTGGTCAATTGATCTTCAAGAAATTGCCAGCTTTGAAGTTGAATGCATTGTTCCAATTGCACAATTTGTTCTTGACTGCTGCTTCCGGTATGTTGTTATGCCTGTTGTTCGAGCAAGTGTTACCTAACCTTGTTAACAACGGTGTATTGCATGCCATTTGTTCTCCAAAGTCATGGCATCAAAAAGTTGTGGTGATTTACTACTTGAACTATTTAACCAAGTACGTTGAATTCATCGACACTTTCTTCCTCGTGGTCAAGAAGAAGAAGATCATCTTCTTACACTCTTATCATCATGGTGCCACTGCCTTACTCTGTTACATCCAACTCAATGGTGCTACTTCTGTGTCTTGGGTCCCAATCTTGCTTAACTTGGGTGTTCACGTTGTGATGTACTGGTACTACTTCCTTGCTGCTAGAGGTATCAAAGTGTGGTGGAAGCAGTGGATCACCAGATTCCAAATCACTCAGTTTGTATTGGATTTGGGCTTTGTCTATTTCACAACTTATACTTTTTACGCTGAGAGATATTCCCAAAAATTGGGCATGTGGATTCCAAACGTGGGTTCCTGTTATGGTACACCATTCGCCGCTGCAATTGGCTGTTTGATCTTGTCATCATATTTGGTGCTGTTCATCATGTTCTACATCACCCTGTACAAGAAACCTCAGGTTTCCAAGACAAAGAAGAACAAATGAGGAACTATACCGATAGATGTATGTAGTCTTGTATTTACTTGAAAATAAAGAGAACAAAGAATGATGAATCTACACTCTGAATGCTTTCATCATACAAAATATATTTGAAAAAATTCATTCCGACAACGTAGACGGAAACAGTCGGCTTGGGTAGCCGTATGGGCAGCCGTATGGGCGGTATATAGTAGGGCTAATTTAAAGTTTTTCATATTATATATACCGGGAGGGACCTGGACATGTCTCACTTTGGGGCCATAGCGCGGTACCATACAAATGATTTCTCTCTCTTTTTCTTTTTTTTTTCTCTCTCTCTCTCTCTCTTTCCATTCCAAGATATTAGGGCTAGTGGGGGGGGAAAAAAAAAAGCAAAGAGCTGAAAAGGCTAAAAAGAACATCACTGAACTCTACTGAACGAGCTTATTTCTCAAATGACGAGATGCCATTGCAATTCCCGATCCAATAGGAGTCATTTCTAAAAGTGCACCGTTGCGCGAGTTTATCTCGCGGTGAGGCACCCGGACGGAAGCGCCATGCCGAGAGCGCGAAACGACTCCACACACACATACAAGTTTGATTGTGGTTACTATGGGCCAATATTTGGGTGCCGTGGCCCTGGGGCCATCACCTGGGGTGCTTATGGCTTGCGAGATAGTTTTTTGTTTTGTAATCTGTAGATTTTATAGGATTTTATTTATACTAGCTTCTATATGTACATCACTCTAATGAAAGCATCTGGTTTTTTTTTCCCTTCCCTTTCTTTCTCCCCCACGACATGCCACGCCACAGTGGTAACGGCTCGCTCCCATGGTAGCCGGCCCGCAGCAGCTTAGACGCGGGTATCTGCTCTTCGCCCCGGGGCCATTGTTAGCCATGCGAACAAAAATATCGCGCAGCATAGAAATTATATGTGGGTTCACAGCCGTTTGGTATATATAGTGAGCCATTCCCTGTTGAGAGAGACGGGGTGGCCCCTCCCCCTTCTAAGGTCATCTCGGTATTGCCTTTTTTTGGTATTTGAAAATTCAGAGATGAACAGCTATCCGATGTTTAACAGCACAAACATCATCTTACCCCCACCGGTACATAAGAAGGTGGTGTTACCACCGCCTTCACAGATATGGGACTATCGGATGGGTTACGACAAGGAAGCACAGATGATGGCACAGCAACAACAGATCCAACAACAACAGCAGCAACAACAACAACAACAACAACAACAACAACATATATTGCAACAGCAACAACAGTTGCTCCAACAGCAGATGCAACAACAACAGATGCAACAGTTCCAACAACTTCAAGCACAGATGCAGATGCCACAGATGAATTACGTTAGTACCCCATTACTTACGACGGGGACTACGAATACTTCACCTTCTCCAACGGCTTCCCCATTGCATGAATCTAACATGGGGTACTCTCACAGCATGATTGGATCTTCTTCGATGTCACTGAGGCCTTCAAGTACATCATCTATGATGAATGAAGAGATAACGACACAACAGCAACACAGCAGTGCCAAAAGATCAATGTCACACCCGGGGGTCATAATAAAGTCAAAGAGTAAACCACGGAAGAAGAGACAATGTCCAGAATGTCTTATGTACTTCTCCAACTTGTCTACACATAAGTCGATCCATTTAAATCCATCTTCCAGACCTTATCTATGTCAAATTTGTGGACGTGGGTTCTCGCGGTCAAATGATCTATTTAGACACAATAAGCGTCATTGGAGAGAAACAGGAACAGATCAAGGAGCATTCAAATGTCCTTTCAACACAACTTTGTTGGCCAAACACAACCCAAAACTGGCATTAGAACATCATCATAATCCAGACCACGAATTACCATGTCATCCAACAGGTGTCTTCTCGCGTTGTGATACCTATAAGAACCACCTGAAGGCATTACATTTTGAATACCCACCGGGTACAAAGAAGAAGATGAGAAACCTTGTTGGTGGTAATTGTAAACACTGTGGTAAATTCTTCAACAGTGTAACTGAATGGTTGGACTTACACGTTGACACGGGTGATTGCGGTTGGGACTTTGGAGTGGACTCATAGACTAATAATGATTGGAAGGATATATACCCCAGGTGACGTATAATGGGGAGTCACCCGACAGCCAAAAAAGAAAAAAAGATGGCTTTATTTATACACGAAGATACGACAAAACTATATGAATGAGACATAGATCTATAGGGTGGGGCATTGGAAACGGTGCATTGGAATGAGGCATTGGAATGAGGCATATAGTAGAAACTCTAAGCTCTTATCAGCATGATGAGATGCATACAGGTAGATTAACTTCTAGGTTGATACGCATAGGAGTTGAATACATATAAGATCGATTGATAGGTATGTACACCAACTCTATCTGCTATAGCCCTATATAAGTTATATATAATCCCTGAACAGCCATTTGAAAGCGGTATAAATCTTCCCAAGGAAAAAAAAGGTTCGAATTTGGGTGTCTTAATTCATCTCGGCTCGTTCCAGTCATTAAACCGACAAAAACATATATTAAGCCAGTTAATTAATAGTTAGATAGACAAGAAAAAAAGTTGGGGCTTCCCGGTATCACCCGTTCTCCCTCAAATAGACAATCCAAACAGCAACTGCCAAAAGTAGAAAAAAAAAAAATCACCCGATGGAACTAAGCGCTGGGCGTGTGGCCCCTGGCGAAGATCTAAGGGGTCTTATATTTTTTTTTATTATTTTACGGCCTGCGCGGGCCGATAGCGGCAGGTGTGCCCACTCGGCACTACCGATCAACATGCAGCCTTACGCTCTTTTTTTTATAGGCCCTTGAGCATGCCTTATATATATGGGTGGTGGGCAATAATTGCTGCTTAATCCCAGGTTTTGAGAGGCACTACAAAAAGAAAGGGAATCGGCTACTGATAAGATTAATATATAGAAGCTGATATTAGTGACTTCCATTAAAATCGACTCCAAGCCCGAATCCTTTACGTTTCAGAAGATCAAAGTATATAAGATCTGTTAGGTAACAGCATTGCCATTGTTATTCTCTCTTGATTGTATTATTCACCAACTGCTACTCTACTCCCAGGGTTAAATATTGGTATCACTATGTATGTTTTCGCTACTCTCCGTGACTTGTGCTGAACAGCTTGTTGTTCACAGTAATGAGGATGGCATTACCAATCCACCTGTTTACTCTGAGATTGTATCAGAAGCCCATGCGCATGAAGTATTGGCTCCTAAACACTACAACGTCATTCTTGAGTGACATCTGGTCGATAGTTACATGTACAACAGAGCAATGGCAGGAACTCCTAGTACTAAAGAAGGGGTATGATGGGAGGTCTTCTTACTATGCATACACTATGGGTGTTAATGAGAAACGGATGACATCATTTGTTGATGTGAAAACGATTGCAAGTATTATTTATATGGTATTATGAAGAGCATTGGAGGTATATCTACTGTATTCAAGTGACTCATCATAATACTTTGATTACAGATAATTGAGATATATATATCATTGATATGTAGATGGGGGCAAAAGAGAGAGTGCCCTATGCACACGCCGCGGGCACGCGACTTATGCTCTCCTATGATTTCTCTCCACCATAATCTGACTTAAGGAGGGGTAAACAATCGAATCAAAACAAAACAAAAAAACCAAAATCAAACTCCCACACTTCTCAATTTGGTGATCCCAAAACAATTAGAACAAAGAGGGAGGAAGAAAAATGGCATATCAGACATCGCCAGCACGTTCTTTGGACCCAGCGAGCATCTCTGCTGGGTTCAACGATCGTCATCATAGCCATGGCCACAATCACAATCATAATCACAGTCACAGTCACAACCAACATAGTGCCCCACCTAACAACTTGTCCTTAGGAATCGCACAGATCACACAATTGGATCACTTATTCCATCAGGATCAGAACAGTAATTTGTTTGCTACAACTTTTGAAGGACCTCCATTCGCTTCGGATGAGAAGATCCTGTTTGACCCACAGTTCTCATCATGTGTTGTTGCTGCTTATATTGACTTGATGAAGCATCGTATCATCACCCCGAACTCCAACAAATTGACCACAGACGCATATTTGCAGTTGAGAGAGCATCTTTTACCACAGTTTGATGCAAAGTTCAGGGCATTGGAAGGCTCTGGGTTTGTTGCACATGGAGAATTGGATCAACAGGGGAAACAACGTCAACCATTACAAGTGGCCATTGATGGTGCAACTGCAACGCTACAAGAACACGTTAAGAAGTTGAAAAAGGCCTTTGCGCCCTTGAAGCACTGTGTGGACCACGGATTCACTTTTAGAGATGAGACACTTAAGCAGTTTGACTTTTCACAGGATACCAAGAGGAACCTGTTTTTAGTAAAAGCAGGCGCAGTTCACGCAGATCAACCATACGTCAGACAGAAGTACACTTCTTCTACAACGAGATATTGGGTCCAATTCATGGAAAGTCCCGATAACAGAATCGCATACAAGCTCTATGAAGCAGTGAATACGCTCTCGGCAGAAGGTTTTAGAAAAGTTTCAACTAATGCGTATGCCTCAAAGGCTCATCAGCATAGTGGGGACGAACATACAACGCAGCGTCCGACAAAGAGACAGAAGAAGCAGACGACGACGACGACTTCGGCATCGACGGCATCGGCGTCGGCGGTGCAGGCTGCTCAACACCTCCAGCAACATCCACAGCAGGTAGTGCAACATCCAGTGGTTGCACCATTAGAGGATCACCCGACCCAGCTAAGAATGACTGAACTTTTGAACGACGCAGCAGTGAAAGACGTGCACGATCACCAGAGCAAGATCGATAAAGTTCAAGAGAAGTTCTCCTCTACAAAGGATACATACCCACAGACTCACAGAGATTTCATCAATCCACAGGATCTCCCCTCAGTAGAAGAAAGAGTCGATGTGGCGATATACATTGGCTCATGTCCTTCACATACTCTTACAATGCTGAGAAACATGGCACACACGGATAATCTAACGTTCTTGGGACTACTACGCAGGGCATATGTCAGAGATACAAAGACGTTACTGCCAAACAGAGGAGATGACCATCCGATACATCAAGTGCAATCCAACGAAGCACTCTTCCAAGATCTTAAGCTAAAGTATCCGGAGATTGCAGAGATCAAGAAACTCAGATAAGAGCTATCCTCTATGTATGTACTATATATATATATATATATATATATATATATATTATATCTAATGAAAAAGAATCTTCACATAACAATCATATATATATATAACTTTTAAAATTAAAGCTCCTCCTCTTTAATCTCGCTCAGCTTTTCACTGCGTTTGGCAGCGGTCTTATCCCAAAAGTCCAATGACGCAACAACGTCATATCCACGTTCATCCTCATAAGCGTATAAGATCTCCTGAGATCCCATGTGTAACAAGCGGATGTTCTCTCCAAGGATCACACGAAGTAGTTCGCCAGTCTCCACGTTGCGGATCTCAATAAAGTTAGGTTCAAAAGCCAATAAGTATGGATACCAAAGTGCAAAGCTTTGTGGGATACCTTCCCAGTTGATCATCCAATCTGATCTCGTTCTCCAACCGTTCTTGTTGATAAAGAAGGAAAAATCAGAGTACGACAATAAGAAATTAGAACTGATTCTATGTATGGCAAGTGGCTTCAATCCCTCCCTATTCGTAATGAAATCCAACGAAGTATCAGCAGGATCCAAAATAGCCTCCACTTTACCATCACCCAAGGAAACAATCTCAAATCCCTTGGTACAACCAACAATCAATCTTGTCTTTAAGAAAGAAATGGAAACAGGTTCAGAGCTGAAATGGAATTCACGTGTCTCGTTCTTGAACTTCTTCTTTGACATCTTCTTGGAAAACGGATCACTTGGTTCGAACACCCTGATCAGATCACTCTTGGCGGCACACACAAGCATCTTACCTCCACAGACACCGACTTTGAAGAAAGAAACATGAGACATAATCTCCTTCCCGGTCTTCTTGTCCTGGGATGTCAAGATCTCCAGGGGCCAGGCATATAACTTCTTATCGGCCAATGCCAACAAGGTTTGATACTCTTCCAACACCTCCAACTGTGTAACGTTCATCTTTGAGATAACCTTTACCGGCTTGGATACCATTCTCTGGCCATTCTTCGTGCGCACTTCACTCGTGAAAACACCGGAGTCGGTACCGTACAACAGCTTTCTTCCACCGTCATAAGGAACCAAACAGTTGATTCTGTTGGAGATATCAAAGAAGCGTTCAGCCAGTGGTGTCAACGTAAAGATGTCATTGCACTCTCTTAGCTTATTCTGTTGCTGTTCAATCACAGAGATCAGGGATTCCTGAGCACTGTTCGTGGCGCCGTACAGGGTCAACTCATACCCACGACGACCAACGTATGCAAAAGAGATTGGATTTTTCGTGGCATCAGAGGTTATAGCAGGATGCCCCAACACCTGGGCATAAGCGCCTGGTCTCTTGACCAATGGGCGAATCGATGGCATCTCCTCAGTCGGGGAAACAAACAACAATGGCAATGGAATAGGTCTTTGGTAAACCTTGTGCTGTTCACGTTTAGCTATCACTTTGACACGCACAAATAGTAACACATGGTCAAGCAAGTACACGTGGATATCACTCTGGTTGTCCTTGTCCTGGTTCTTTCTCTTCAATGGTGCAGTGTACAAGATCTTTCTGTTCTCTGCACCAAGTTTCAAATCAACGTATTCACCTGGGCGAAATACCAAGCGTTGCTTCAACAAGATCAAAGCATGGCGATCCTCAGCTTTACCAACCTTCACGTTGATACGTTCTAAGAGTTTCAAGATTTGGTCCGAAGCCTTCTTCAAATCTGACAAGTCAATGGAGTCCTCCTCTGTGCTCTTGATGACATCCTTGAGAAGCAAGTTGTATCTCACAGTACGAGTAGTGGCCTGAGACAAGTACGAGCTGATGTTGAGTCTGTTGGACTCTGGCAATCTCTCAGTCTCCTCGATAAATCTCTTGAACAGTGGGTTGGCCGCCTTCTGTCTCTCCAATTCATACTTGGCAAAACACTGACCAGCATTGTACGAGACAAATGGCTCAAAGAATGGAATGTACTCCAAGAAGATATCGCCGATGTTCTCAACCACGGGCTTAACTTGTTGTCTTCTCAGAAGCGCATCACGGAACCTCGTAGCAACGTTCAAGATATCAATGACGTTGAAGAAAACAGTACGTATAAACTTCTCACGCTCTGCAATTGGAATGATGTTGGAGTCTCTCAATGGTCTGATCCAGTAGTCACGGATGTATTCCAAGTTTCTCACGAAAGTACGCTCAGTACCGACAATCTCAAAGATTAATTCTTGGCGTTTGACTTCCTTCTTCTCCAATCCATCAAGCAACTGCTTAGGCACTGTGTAAGACCATAACAGTTTCTTCTCCTCTTCGTCATGCAAAGATGCATGAGACTCATTGCGTTTCAGCCCACCTTGTGGCTTCATATTGAGGCGAGCCTGCTGTTCCAATCTTCTTGGACACGCAATCGAGTAACAAAGCGCATCTCTGGTACATGTAGGAGAATAACACTCTGTCAACAAGGTAAACACGCCATTGACCATGATTTCCTCCTGCGCCACAGCATTCGCCTCTGAACCAATCAGAGTACTTTGTGTGTCCGATGAGAATGACGCAGTTCTCTCTACTCCCCCAACACCTGTGATCCCTGTAGAATCCACATAGACTTCGTCAAACTGATAGACTTCATTCATCGAGTCTCTCAATCTGTGTTCATAAGTGACATCATGGAAGAATTTCTGAGCATCAAGTGCACGGCCAAGAAGTAGTGCCAAGTTACGGTCTGTGGTTCTGATGATGAACGCAATGGCATCCACAGCTTCTGAACCAGTGAACGAGTCTCTGTATTCTAACCCGTCCTTGTTATGCTGAGACAGCACGATGATCTTCCTGAACAATATGGCAACACGAGACAACATTGCTGGATAAACCTTTGGAGGTCTTGAAGCCGTGGTGACAATAGTTCTTGAAGCCAAGGAATTGGCACTTGACACTCTTTGAGAGCTGAGAGATGCACTTGAAGAAACACGTCTTGTCTTCGAGATGGAGGAGAAGCTTCGTGTTTTTAATCCCAATCCAGTGGAGCCACTGTTCATATCAAATTTTTGCGGAATCACACGTCCACTTGACGTCTTCAAATTCTTAGCATTGGCGTTGCCGGAAGCAGCATGCTGCAAGTTATCCGAACTTCTGAATGCCCTTAAAGCGGCAGAGTTGAGTGACATGGTACGATTAGGCGAAGGTGGTGTACCGTTACCATTGCCTGTGGTCCAGGTGCCATTACTTGTTATCGTCGGTGAAGTAAAATTCCTTGAAGAGCTCCGTGTAAAGAAGTTCTTCCCCTGCTGCAGAATTGGCGATCTTCTGGTAGTTGGAGACTGTTGATAGCTGGCTCTTTGAGCATTTGTAGTGTGTGAAATATCCGTGGTGATTGGTTGTAGTCTCTGTTTCTGTGCGAGCTCTGGCCCTAACCCAGCCGGACTCATCAAGTGCTGAGGCACAGGCTGCTGTTGCATCTGCTGAGGAAGCTGACCCTGTGGCTGTGGCTGTGGTGGAAGTCTTGGGACCACACGAGGCGATTGCTGAAGTTGCTGTCCTTGTAATTTTCCAGGCTGCGGCACAATTCTCTGCTGCTGCTGCTGCTGCTGCTGCAGTGACTGTTGTGAATGCTGTGAAGTGTACTGTTGACGCATCTGCTGCTGCTGTGAGTACTGTGTAGGGCCTGAAGCACGCTGCTGTGGCATATACTGCTGTCCCTGCCCCTGAGGCAATGGTCTGTACTGCCCGCCTTGTATTGAAGGTCCCTGTGGTGGTCCCCGTGGTGGGTTTCTGTGCATGTGCTGTGGATTTGAAGGTGGAGCCGGGTATTGCTGAACAGGCCGTTGTTGTTCTGGTGTCATGGATCTGAACGGCTGTTGCCCTGAAAGCTGTGGTTGCATCATCGGTGGGGGAGATTGATACCGCTGCTGTTCCTGTAGATGATACTCCGGCTTGAGCTGTGCTGATGGTGGTGGTGAAGAAGACGCCACTGGCGATGCCATTGCACTCGGTTCTTGAGACCTTGATGGATCCAACGTCCTTCTCGCGTTATCAAAGGCAAAAAGGTCATCTGATCCATTCTCCAACGGTTGATCTAGCAGACCTTTTGAACCTGTCGGTGTGAGCTGTGCGTTGCTTGTGGGCGGTGCTGCATCTGGACGACGTTCTCCAAAGATATCACTAAAGAGATCGTCTCTCAAGAATTGGGACGACGACATTGCTGTTTCAAGTGGCTGTGCTAGCCGCCCAACTTCTTGATAAAGCCTCCTTCAAATTCAACGGACACACCTCTTGTGTTCCTGCAGTGATTCAATGAACCCACTCTTTCGTTAACCGCTGTAATTCTGTTGCTCCAATTGATGGGTGGTAACCCTCTTATTTGTGGAGTGTATGTAGTAGGTATGAAGTGGAACTGCCGAGCCGTGAAACACAATAGCAAAAGTGATCCGAAACCTCTGGAATTGGAATCGCTCTGTAACTGCTGACCGTAAGAATCCAATGGTATCACTTGTTCGAAGATTGTATATGCGTAGCAGCGAACCGCCGTAATTTTTGGTTACTAAATCAGAGAGGTGTTTACCAGCCAAATTCCTTTCGCACAGGCCGCTGCTTAATTTCTTGTGTTTTTGACCTGTACTGGGCCGGCCCACGGATCAGCCCTCCAGCCAGGCCATTCGGCCATTCTGCGCATATCCGTCGCGCTGCCGTCGGGTAGGGGGTGTGGCGGTGCTTATGCCGTGGAGGCACTGCTCTTTCTATTATATACATGTATTTATCTCCTCCGGATTTGACCTATATTTTGGTAATTCAGGCCTCGCAGTTCTGTGCTTTTTTACTATTCTAAAGTCATGCCAGTGAGTAACATAAGCATACAATAATTGTTACCAATCTGCATAAAATCTCCTTGCTCAATTGCGCCCTATTGCTCAAGCCCACCAGGGAGGGGGAGGGGACGAGGACACACCCAGACTGAGTACTTTCATCAGATCATCAACTAACAACACAATCAAGGCCTATCACTCCACTTTCCTCACAGACCCGGCCTCCAATGAGCGTCTCATTGGCAACGTGTCGCTGCCGCCACTAAGAACCAAGTTTCGTGGGCCTGCGTACCCAACGGAGGAGGATTACGACATCATTGATGAAGTGCTCGACTTATTCCGTGCCAACTCGTTCTTCCGTAACTTTGAGATCAAAGGCCCAACGGACCGTGTGCTGATCTACGGCATCCTGTACGTGTCGGACTGTCTAAGTAAGTTGAGTGCCACAATGCCTGCGACAGAGGCACACAAGGTGCTTACAAACTTGTCATTGGACCATTTCGCCATCCCAGGTGACGGTAACTTCCCATTGAACTCCCTCTATCAACCACCAAGGGACAGAAGCGAGTACGAGCTGCTCAAGCAGTACCTCACGCAGTTCCGCCAGGAACTGAGCGCACGTCTGATCCAAAGAGTGTACAAAGACGATGCCTCGCGTCCTTCCAAGTACTGGCTGGCCTTTACGAGAAGAGGATTCATGAACAAGAGCCTGTGAGCTACGAAATGAATAAATAGCATACAATGTTTATCATTACCTTACCATACCTGGAGCTCCTCAAAGAGGTCCACACGGTGTAAGCAGCGGTCGATGTTCTGTGCCACGTAGTTTCGTATCTCATCACACATAATCCCCGGGCCACAAGTTACAATACCCAGGGATCCTTCAGCAAACTCAAATGCGTTGCTGAGGATCTTTATAGTTGGTGCTCTCCCATGGTGGAAGCACACCTCGTCTTTGAGAGACTTGAGCAGTGGCACTGTGTTGATCTGTTCCATGTCAAAGTCTCTGGTGATATATATGTCACACTGAATATGTGTGTGTCTCAATCTCGCCAACTCCATTTCAAACATCTCTAGGGTCTCTATGTTTCTAACGACCCATATTAGACGTATGTTCTGCTTCGGAACCAATCTGTCTGCCAGATGAAGAGCATGGTAGAATGGGCCCGGGATCCCGTGTCCTCCTGCAAACAATAAAACAGTGTCAAATGTTTCCAACGGGGACTGGTTGCCATAGGGACCTTCTAATGAAACCCTCATAGTGGGGTTATCAGTCACCAATGACATGACTTTTGAGGTGACACCGTCCTTTGCCTTGATATAAATAGTAATCTCACCATGTTCCAACACAGAATCCACAATGGTGAATGGGTGTGATTGCCAGAATACACTCCAGTGGAGGAAGTGGATGTATACAAAGCAACCTGGGAATGGGTTCCAATTATGTGGTCTTTGTACAGAGATTTTCAAAGTATCATCGCCAATGATAGTAATCTGAGCTTTTGGCGCACCGAATGTCCACAGCTTATAGATCCTTACAACTCTGTCCAGTGCCCATATAAACAATGATGCAGCGATCCAATCAAGCCATCCGAATTCTAAGCAGTGTACCCAACACGAGGCAAAGAACATCAATGCAAACACAATGTGGGTCACCAAGAAGAGTTCATAATAATGAGACCGGAAACTGTGCACTGCCATTAGCAAGATAACTCCACAAAGTAAAGCTCCCGCAAGCCCACCGATGAACCACCACTCCTGGAAGTATACCGATATGTTCCCCTTGAGTACCATGGCACTAGCGTATCCAGAGGCGTGGAGAAACGCGTTGATGACCATCACTCGTGCCGTCCACTTGTGGAAGATCATAAACGTGGCGTATGGAAGTCCTGATATACCAATGAGGATGTTGTTTCTCCCAGCAAACATTATTAGGATCGGGAAATGTGCAAACGCCAATACGCCAGCCCTATCCGAGGACAAACGAAGCCATTGGTATAGAGAAGATCCCGGTCCAAATAGCTGATTGTCATCGTGGACCTCAATGTTGTACACAAGATAGAGAGCGTTGAGAGAAAAGTATATGAGCAGAACGAAGGTCTCCAGTGTGGATGGTAATAGCGATGATGTCATATTCCCCACCTTATATGGTTGTAAATGTGAGCCATAAATCGGTAGACTCACCCATTGCCTTATGGAATTCATCCAGGGCCCAACCAGTTTGTTGTTCCATTTCGTTCTCTTTAACCCGTTCCAGACACCAAACCATGTACAGACACCGATCCAGTAGAGATTTAAAATGATCCCGTAGTACTGTGCATTGTCAAAGTTTCCCAGAAATGCAGTGTAGTCTCTAATCTTAGATGCCACTTGGTTTTTCTCCACTAGCACTGGGGCATATAGTGTCTCTGAGTGGTTCCAAGAAGGATCCGACGCTAACTTCAGGTAATCTGAGGCATTTTGACTGCGTCTTTCCACATCTTCCAACGTCATCTCCGAATGTGCATATCTACCGCACGATCGTACAAACACCTCTCTGCCACTCTTTTGGGAGACGCTCTTTGGTAGATATCTGTCCATGCACTCCACTATAGAGGCCCCCATCGGCTCGTACTCACACGAGCATAACCAATAACCCTGGGAACAATCAAATGTGAACTCCTTGGACAGCGCTAATTGGCACGCGAACAGTGTTGTTTGCTGGATGGTTCCCTTGAGCGACTCTGCCAGCGCTGTGGGCACCAGCAGGATGATGAGAGCCAGCACTCTCTGTGTTTCCCGCATTCTCTCTGCACTTTCTTCCCCTCCAAGAGAAAGTAAACCCCCTCACCAGATCCTCAAATACGCAAAGCCTCTACGAGACAATAGGGTGAAGAAATTACACCCCCCCCCCCTCCACCAGGGCCCTCAAAGCAGATCGAAAAGATAACGCAATGTTGCCCCCTACCAATATGCGAGCTTCCCGATTGGGACGTTTGCGCCCATTTCTCCCCCTTGGAGAGGAGATTATGATTTTATGGCACAATTTCAGCTAATTTCCATCATCGGTCTACAAAAATACAGAAAGAAAAAGAATTCCCCTCACCAGGATTATAAAGAGCCTTGGGGATGTTTGATTTTCTCCAGCTGCCGACGGAGATCCAGCGGCTGATCTTCAGGGAAATCACGGACTTCCTCACTGTGCAGTCGCTTATCAGAATCCCGGAGGTGATAGATCCCTTGAAGGAGTACATCGTCACAGTGGAGTACGGCAAGAGAGATGACTCGGTCTATTTCAATCGTCTGCTGGAGGATCCGCTGGTCAAACACGTCGCTTCGATTGAACGCCTGTTTGAACTGACAAGGCAGGACATCGTACAGAACTTGTACTTCATCGAGGTGTGGTGCTCTGGGGACCACGAGTTCCAAATGGCCAATCGGCTAGTAGCGCTCTTTTGCCGGCACAGAGCGTTCATCGTGGTTCATCAGTGCTCTACGTGGACAGCTTTCAGAGGTGATGAGGACCACGAGCTTCCCTCCGACGAGTACTTACAGCAGCTAATGCGGAACTTTTACGGTCGAGAATTCGGTCCGGTGATATTAATACTTCCCTCGAGAGACACAGTCCCTATTCTGGAACCTGTGCCTTCAACTGTCCACTTGGGGGACCTTCTTAAGCTCAGAGTCGACATGGCGAACTCTCGATTGGTCCACGCCGCAGGCCCAACGTTTCTGGGTAAAAGGAACAAGATTGTCGTATCCACTTCATTGTTCCATACGCAGATCTACAGAGATATATGGCCTACGTTCCAAAGCATAAGGCTCGGTGATTTCTTTACGCGTGGGTTCAACTATCAAAGTGCGTCAGAGTTTCTTAGGGTCTTGCAGTTCGATGTCATCTCACTTGAAAGACTCAAGAGGAATTTTGCCCTGCCAGGGGAAGTATCGCTTGGTGACGTCCAGTTTGAGCAAGAGCACACAGTGTTTGAATTGTATGGATGTTCCTCATTCGTTGATACCGTGTTGACTGCTGCCCGAGGAGGGACCATAAATATGAGTATCAATACGTATCCGCAGAATATTTCAGAGGAACTCCTATGGAAATACCCGGTCGTGCAAAACATCCAATCCGAGCAACTGACTGTATTAGGACTGGAATGTTATGCTTATCTCCCACGCTTTACCAACGTGTCATTTCCCTCGCTAAAGAGATTAGAGATGCGGTTTACAAGTACGAGGGGTATCAACTTTTATGAGTCTATGGATATGAAAGCGTCTAAAGGGTTAGCACAGATATTGAACAATTTGGATACGCTATGTCTTATAGGTGAGGCCATACAACTTATTTCATTCTCTGCTGTCATTAAGGAGCTGGAGAGTATAAAAACACTGCAATTGCGGTATAATGCTCCCTTTTTGGTGGAACCATTGAAGAATCTCCAATTGGCACTGAAATGTCTAGAGGCATTGGATATTTCCACTTACACGAGAGTCCAAGATCCCATTGAGACTATCTTAAATGCTATCACCACGTGTCCAATGATCAAGAGGCTAAAAGTTGATACACCTATTGCATACGATAAGTTATTCCCCATTGTGGGCTCCATTATGCCACAGATAGAAGAGCTCGATATAGAGACAAGGGCATTGCATGAAAATGATAACCAGAACATGGGAATTTCAGAAGTTGGTACCCAACACATTGTTTTACAGCATCTTAAGAAGTTGTCTATTGACACTGTCTCATTTCCGAATCTACAAAGAGTCTTCAACTTGTGTTCTACGCCTAATTTGGAGTCCTTGAAATGGGTAGGACTGCAAGAAGATATCAGTGCTCATTTCAACATCGATCTGATGTCATTTGGGTGTATTAAAACAGTGGGGTTGGCATTACGTGGGAATAAGTACAAAAGGAGGGAGATTTTCGGAGTGGATCATCTATTGGGTACACAATCTGATGTCTCTGTTCATATATATGGTTCTCCCTCGTTGGAACACTTGAATATTGTTGGGGATCCATCCACCATTACCCTTCGTGGGCCATTCACCAGATTGCAAACCATGGTTTTGACAAAATCATTAGACCAAGAAGAAGAGGAGATGAAAGTTAAAGAAGACCCGCTTTGCACTTCATTTGACTGTCCGATAAGGTCGATAGAAACCATTGGCGTCGACCTACCATCACTTCAACTGTTGAAGTACAACTCAATAGACGGTGAGAGACAGGACGATATCCTTCAGCTTGAGCCCCAGCTAGGGAGTTATCATTACCGTTTGAAAGACCACATATCATACACTAGAGGCCATCAATAAAAAACTAAAACATCGCAATAGGTCTTCACAAGTGGGCCGTACGCTTCTTTCGACGTGTACTCCGCTGGATAGCCAATGCGGAACAAGCTGTGATGGAGGTCATCACGACACCGTAGATTGTTAGAACCATTGCCTTTTCCTTGAGTGACACGAGCTGTGGTTCTTTAGTCTCTTCAGGTTCCTGCGTTGTCTCCTCAGAAACAGTTCCAAACACCACTGGGCGTGGGATTTCCCCCTGTAGATCCATCATATCTCTATTACCAGCGGCATTACCCGTCGCTTTCATCCCACCAGCTTCACACACCTGTTTATTCCCCACTGGAAGTGACATCGTCTTCAAAACTTCCAACGGAGACTCTACAAACACCACCCCAAGTCCCTGGACGGTATGCCACTCGGTATGGCAATGGAAGAACCATGCGCCTGGGTTGTCAGCTTTGAATCGTAGTACGACAAATCCACGGCCCGGTAAGTTCACAGTATCCCTGATCATTGGGAACTGCGGTATTTCATATACTTTATCAGTATCATAGTGTTCTTGGGCACCACGCAGGACCACTTGGAAGTTATGCCCATGGAGATGGAAAGGATGACGCATGTGGTCTGCAGAGTTGATGATCACTTCGACAACGTCGTCTTTGTTAAGAATGATGGCGTTGGTGGCAGCCCCGTAGATCTCTGGTTTTATTGCACTCTTGCCATCTGCAGAGAAGATGGTGTTCATCGTTGGCACCTTGGGCGAGATATGCGGGTGCCCGTTGAGTGTATAGTACAAAATCGGCTCATCTCCAAACAGGTCAGCACTGAAGTTCAGAGTAATCTGGTGTGTTGGGTTTTCCAACACCGGTGTCTGAGTCTTGGGTCTCAGCTCGATGTCATCGATATACTGCAGTTCTTGTGTTCTTCTATGTTCCACGCTCCCCGTGTCCATCGGCTTGTCCTGGTCATATACAAGCCATTGCACTGTATACCTCTTACGCATCATGATGTTAGTGATCTGCACCAGTGGATAGTTCTGCTCCGTGGACTCCTTTGTCCTCAGCAGCACGCCATATCGCTGCCCCGTCGCAATGTCTAGGGAGTCAACTTCCGCAGGCTCCACTTCGACACCGTCAATCTCCACTATCGTGAGGTTATGGCCCTCAATGTATAGGAACTGCGTAGCGCTCATTCCGACATTCACCACTCTCAAGAGGTACGTTTTGCCCGGCTCCACTGCAATGTTCTGTGATGCAGACTCATTAAACAGCGAGGAATCAATGTGTGGCTCTGATCCACGCCCTGGTGCCATCATTTCGTTAACCAAGTCATCTGCTGGTGTATGGTACCAATCTGATAGTGTTATTGCGATGTCCTCATCGTACTGGCCCTTCACATCTTCCTCCTCCTCCTCCACAATAAAGACGCCCCTGAAACCATCACCATACTGTGCAGCGTTATGTGAATGATACCAATACGTCCCTGTTTGGTCCCCCACAGAAAAATCATAAGTAAATGTGTGACCCGGTGGTATAGGGCATTGTGATATCATGGCTGCGCCGTCCATGTAGGGAGTCCCTCGTTGGAACAACCCATGGAAGTGCAAAGCGGTGTCCTCACTCTCGAGGCCATTCTCCAAATGTACAACCACTCTATCGTGTTTCCTCACCCTGATCTGTGGTGCTGGCCATTGTTCATTTATCGTTATCACTTGTCTCTCTGCCTCCCTGTCAACGTTCAATGAAGAGTGACTTATACGCCAGAAAAACTCATGCGTTTCCCCAAATACCAAACGACTCGCCAGAAGTACGATAAAACCGTACAAAACAAACATATTTTATTCCCCCTATGCTCACGCCTTCCCGTTTAATTTTTTGTTCTTCTCTATCTATCAAAGGGTCCAATTTGGGACATAAATAAACCTCCCCCCAAAGCTTTGAAGTTCGCATCTCTCTCGCGCCACGCTCTCCGGGATTTGGCGGCGTTACGTCGGCCTTACGCCGAGTCCTTTCTTATATTAATATATGTTGCAAGTCTACGAAACCAGTAACAGAAAAGACATAACGGCATTAGTATAAAAAGTGAAAGCAGAGCCAACCGTCTATAGTGTATCATTTGTATCCGTGTTTGTTTGTTTTTTGATTTTGGTGGCGGGCTGCTTCGGATCATTTAAATAGAAATCAGGATCTCAGTTTGTCTGATCCAGTCTCTGCATCAGAGCCTCTTTTTTGCTCTTGAACAAGGATATCTCAATGACCTCATTACCGAAACTGAAGTCCCAATTGAACTTGTAACCGTTATAGCCCCTTGGTGTGGGAGTATTTGTTGTCGAAGGACTTAGAGCTTTGGACTCGTTAAGGATTGGAGTGCCAATGAGAGAAGTGACGATATCAACCAGCATGTCTTTTTTTTCGTGTTCTTGTTTGTTCCTATGAATTTCTCAAACACTACTACTATATATATATCAGACCAAACTATGGAAGTTAATCCCGTTTATATACAAAACTGCACGCTAAAAAAGATGATCCTCTTTTTGCAAAAAGAACAAAAGAAAACAGGAAAAAAGGTGTCATCGTACCGCCAATCACCGTCAACGGTGTCCGACGTCGGACAACGTATTGACGTCACAATTACTTTTTCCGTGGCCCATACAAAAAAGAAAGAAGAGCATCAGAACATCTCTAGGTGGTAAGGGCAGCACAGCACATCTTACCAGTAAATTCGGATCTGGAGCTATTAAAAAAAGGAGTATTAATTCACAACTGATCTGCAGAGTTTCCGTTGAAAATGGTTCCGTTATGTTATTAGGTATATATATATAGATTGCGATTGTCTCAGAGTGAGTAAGAGCGAGGAACAAAACTATTGGGTACGACCTTTTTTTTTAACTGCATCCAATAGAGCTGCAGCGCCAAAACCCAGACATCTCATTTGTGATAATCTAATAAACTCTTTCAAAAGTCACTAAAGTAGTATGAAACTTTAGAGATTTGCTTCAAAGTGATCACTCTATAAGAAAGCGATGTTTGAAAAGTGTATAATGCAGTACGCTCAATTTGAGTGGACCTACTTAAGTCCCGATTTGGCAGAATTCAGATTTCTTAGGTCGTTATCACGCCCCAATAGCCATATATATAAACAATTTTTGAAGCGATACATAAAGTACATCTCTTATCTTTTATATAAACCAGTTACATTGTTTCATAGTATATACACTGTTAACCGAATCTCACCAAGATCACAACCCGGTCCAGTAGAAGCCCTTCTTCAACTCAAACTTGTCAATGAGCTCAATGTCATCAGAGGAGGCACCCACTTGAATAGAGTACTCACCTTCCTGTGCGTGCCACTTGTTCTCCCACTCGTCGAAGTACGAGACAGAGTCCTTGAGAGAAAGCTCCAGAGAGACAGTCTTCTTCTCACCGGCCTTAAGGGTGACCTTCTCGAACTCCTTGAGCTCCTTGATAGGTCTGATGACGTCGGACTCGGCCTTGGAGACATAGACTTGGATGACCTCCTTACCGTCAACAGAACCGGTGTTCTTCACATCCACAGACACGGAGATCTTACCAGTAGCCTCATCCACTGAGGTCTTCAAGTTGGAAAAGGCGAAAGTGGTATAGGACAAGCCATAACCGAATGGGAACAAAACCTTCTTCTGCAACTTCTCGTAGTATCTGTAACCGATGAAGATGTCTTCACCGTAGAGCACTCTGCCTCTTTCCGTGTGGAAGTTGAGGTATGCTGGGTTATCTTGAAGCTTGAGTGGGAAAGTGAGAGACAACTTAGCAGATGGGTTAACGTCACCGTACAAAACATCTGCGATACCATTTCCCAACTCGTTACCACCGAACCAAGCCTGTACGACTGCCTTAGCGTCTTGGATCCATGGGAACTCACATGGCGTACCGGACTGGTTCACAATGACAGTGTTAGGGTTGACAGAAAGCACGGCCCTAATCAAGTCATCGGAATGGCCTGGCAAAGTAATGTTTTCTCTATCGTAGGACTCGGACTCCCATTCACCGTTAGTACCAACACAAAGGATCACGTTGTCAACAGATTTGGCGATGGCACAGGCTCTCTCGATTTCCTCAATTGGGTCCAACACTCTAGCGACACCGAAGCAGATACTACCGTTACCGTTGAAGTCAATACCGTTTCTATCCTCAACGGAGTATGTGCGGACAGAACCGAACTCGATACGGACGTTGTACTGCTTTCCCTTTTCAAGTTGAACGATGCCTCTCTCCTCTCTCGTACCTTGATTGAAAAAGGTGTCAGCTCTCTTTTGGTGTGTCTTATTGTCTACAACGAGCTTGTCGTCGACAAAGATCTGTGCAGTACCGACAACGGTGACACCGAACTCGTAGTCTGCAGTGTCCTCTGGCGTAAAGATACATTCAAAGTCACCGTAGAACTTGGTTTCCGTGGTGACCTCTGGATGTTTGTAGTCGACCAAGTGGTGGTATGAAGTCTTTAGATCGTACTCATCAAACTTGTTTCTCTTGGCGGCATCTCTTGGCTCGTGGTAGAACGTCAAGTGGCAACCTTTTTCACCGGTGAGTGGGTTAGTGGCCTGTTCGGACAAGCCTGGAAGTGAGACGTGGGCATATGCACCGACCGTGTACTGTGGCTCAGAGCCGATCTTGTTCGTGATACCTTCGTATGGGGTGACGGTGTAGTAAGCAGCCAAGGAGGCAGAGCCACCACCGGAGTAAGCGGCGTATTTAGCGTTTGGACCAATGACAGCGACAGGGGCGTCCTTCTTCAATGGTAACAAGTTACCTTCGTTCTTCAACAGCACGATGGACTCGGCAGCCAGTTTTCTGAGAAGGGCAGACGTCTCTGGGGTGTTGTTCTCGGTATCCTCTGGCCCATTTTCTGGGATGCCAGAGCCCAAGCAGTACTTGACGAGCTTGAGCACACCGCGAACCCTGTCGTTGATGTCGTTCATGTGCACCTCTCTGGAGATGACCTGCTGCCCGACGTGCTCCGGAGTTCTGATTCTTGGTGGGCCGGGCATCTCAATGTCCAGGCCGGCCTCGATGGACTCCTTGGAGGTGTACGTGCCCGCCCAGTCGGACATGATTGTGCCATGCCAGTTCCACTCCTCATGCAGGATGTCCTTGAGGAACTTCTTGGTCTGCGAGACGTGCTTACCGTTGATCTTGTTGTAGCCGGTCATAAAGGCCTTTGGGTCGGCGTACTTCACAGCTAGTCTGAACGGCTCGAGATAGATCTCCCTCAGGGCTCTCTCGGTGATGATAGAGTCAGAAGCGGTTCTCTCGTGCTCCAAGTCGTTGCCGACAAAGTGCTTCATCGTGGCAGCGATGTTCTGACCCTGAAGACCCTTGACGATCTGTGCAGAGGCGATACCAGCCAAGTATGGATCCTCGGAGAAGGATTCGAAACCACGACCACCATTTGGAGCTCTCTGCATGTTGGTGGTCGGGCCCAAGTCAACGTGTGCAGACTTGTGATGTGCTTCAATACCTGCCAAGTCACCGGCTTCTTGCAACAAAGTCTTGTCGAAAGTGGACGCCAAAGCAGTACCATTAGGAAGGACAGCACCCGGGACACCGTTAAAGAACTTTGTACCTCTGATACCGTTAGGCCCGTCCGAAAATCTGAGCGATGGCACACCGAGACGTGGCACAGCATATGTGTGCCAGAAGTCGATACCGGCAATGAGCCCGATCTTCTCTTCTGTGGTGAGCTTGGAAAGAACGTCTTCAACGTCAAAGTTGGCAGACATTTTTAACTAACTTGTTGTTGTTTTTGGGGGGGATGTGAATGTCAAGGGAAGAGAATGGCAGAAAAAAAAATTGGGTCCCAAGTGCTCTATTTTATACCCCAAAATCACCCAACGTTTGATCCCCAGAGTTTCCCCGAGATTTGGCGCATCTGTCGCGTAAATTGCGGGGGGACCTGGGGGGTTGTCTTTTTTTTTTAATTCCCCAGACGCGCGACAGAGCCTATGCGGTTACACGCTGCCGCTTAAAAAAAGGTAGGAGAATCTCGGAGATACGCGGCGGTGGGTGGTCAGAGGGACTCAGAGCTGTAATTAGTACGCAAAACATATAGGTGTTTATTAGCATTTCCTTTTAGATTACTTCTGATTCAACTGCCTCATAGAACCATTTCTTATGGGATTACTACCCAGATTTGAGAAAGTCGTACTACCCGGATTTGAAAGAACTTCATATCAAGATCAATGCGTTGGAAGACATAAATAGTGGTGGTATAACAAACTATTAAAGAGTTCATTTCTGACATTGCAATCACCGATGCTGGAGTTTAAGACATTAGTTGTCTCAAAACAGAGATGATACAGAAGTTGAAAGAAGCCAGATGTTTCAACTGTCCCATGCTACAAACATTTCAAACTGGATATTGGCGATAATGGCCTTTTTATCAATATTACACAACTGCATGGAATTGTCCCCGGTTGGAGACATTGGAAGTACTAACAGAAAGAGGGTACACATCACATCAGATATAGTATCACATCACGGTGAGGTGTTTATCTTTGAAAACTTGAAAGAATTGGGAACCTTCAGTAGAACATATATGATAACTTTGGCAAATCCTCATTACGTGTGGGTTCCCAAGCCTCAAGAGGGCATGTTATCGGATGGCTACACAAGTACAAGTCAAAAATGATTTATTACAGCTGTGACAGCATGCTAATGGCATTCTGCAACTCCTTTATAGCTGTCGCCGTATCTTCGTAGTTCATCGCTGAGATTGCAAATTTGGCGTGTTTCTGTGCCTTGGAGAATACTTCACTAGATTCCATGATCTCCTTGATGTTTATTATTTCCCTCTTGGCCTTTGGTGGTTGTACCGGTTCTGGGGCTTTAGGAGCGGCCTTTGGGGTCTCTGGTAGCGATGGCAACAACTCATCGTCTTTGGATTCCTCAGGGAATGACTTTGGGGCAGAGGGGAGACTGAATGGATCCACTGGTTCGTCTTCAAACTTCGGTATAGCATCTTGAGATGGGGTGGTATCGGATATCGTCGTAGGCACCGCTGGAAGCCCCAGCTCATCCCTTGGCTCTTCTTCTTCTTCTTCTTCTTCTTCTTCTTCTTCTTCTTCTGGTTTGAATTCGTTGTTTGGCGGGACATAATCGTTTGGGTCCTCTCCGGTTTTCAATGCCTTGAGGATTCTAGCTGCATGAAACTTTGCATATTTTATCTTCTTTGAGATTTCCTCCACTTCTTCTACTCTTTGCAGCTCATCCTTCCACAGCTGTAAAAGCTCAAAGAAGTTCATCACTGCCATCAAACTCATCGCCGTCTGCTTTGTCGTACGCTGTTCTTGTATTGCCATCATTTGTGTTCCAAAGATCTTATTGCTGAAGTTGAGAACATACGCAATCGCCAACTCTTTGTCCTGCACTAATTCTTTCAAATCATCGGTGAAGGCATCTTTCTTTTCCGCAATGTCATCCAAAAGTTCCATCGCCAAACAGGCTATTTCATCATCTTCTTGGTGTAATTGCCTCCCCAAGATTTGCTCCACGGCGTATAACTCGCAGAAGTACGAGATCAAAGGGTCTGCCTGTGTCAGCTCTTTCGAGCGCGTTATGAAAGTGGTGATGGGACGTGGTAGTGAACTTGGAATGTTAGGCAATCCCATTGCAGAAATGGCGTATAAATATTATAGTAATAATCCCTTTTGTAATAATCCCTGCCAGCTGGCTTAACAATTCTTTTACACAGTTGTACTTCCCCCCCCCCCCTCTGCCTGGGTGTGTTTTCCCTTCCCCCCCTCTGCCGGAATTCGACAGAATTGTCGAATTCCGGCCACATACATATGAATGTACAATTGTGTGTTCTTTTACCCCATTGAGTGCGCGAACCATTACAAATAGCATATTGTCTATATAAAGGGGACCAAACCACCTGCAATTGGTCCCCCAAACTCTCAAATTATTACGAATTGCTCAATTTAGAAGCAAAAATCAACTACTACAAAAACAATGTCACAGAAGGCCTTTATCATTGCAGAGAACCCAGAGCAGCCAGTGTGGGGCTCACTTGCCTCGAGACCGATCCCAGAACCACCAGCGGGAAAAATCATCATTAAGACTACTGCCTTTGCCGCTAATCCTACCGACTGGAAACACATTGACTTCAAGCAGGGCCAGACTGGCGACATTACGGGCTCCGATGCTGCCGGTGTTGTGTATAAAGTCGGCGAGGGTGTTGAAGGGTTCAAAGAGGGAGACTCTGTGTCTACTTTCTCTCATGGTAACTTTTCCAAGACCAAGGGTTGCTTCGCTGAATATGTCATCGCCACACCAGCTACTACACTGAAGTACGACACTCAGCTGTCACAGGCACCAGTGGGCGAGTACAGATCTGGTGTTATTGACACCTATGAAGGTGCTGCTTCTGTCACTTTGGGACTCACCACTGTGGTGTTGTCTTTTGCCGGTAACTTGAAGATCTCCTCGGAAGGTGCGAGTGACAAATACATCTTGATCTGGGGTGGTGCTACTGCTACGGGTATCCTGGCCATCCAGGTCGCCAAGCTTGGCTATGGCTTGAAAGTCGTCACCACCGCGTCAAAGAAACACCACGAGTATTTGAAGTCTCTTGGTGCCGATGTCATTGTGGATTATAACGACTCTGATGCCATTGAGCAAATTAGATCTGCTGTCGGTGGCAAGATTGAGTATGCCCTAGACACCGTGGCATCCGATGAGACTTGGCAATCGCTTTACGATGCCACTGCTGACTCTAAAAGTGTTACGTTGGACAGTTTGTTATTCAAGGGTGAGTCTGATTTGAAGCTGGACTCCAGACCAGGTAAAGTCTCCTACGCACCACCTACTCTGGCCTATGTCGCCGAGGATGAGGAGTTTGACTTCTTTGGTGTCCATTGGAAACCAGACCCAGCTGTTCTGGAGTTGTATAACAAATTCTGGACTGAGAAAGTCCCAGGTCTCGTTAAGCAGTTGAAGCATGCCAAGTTACGTGTCTTGGACCCTGGGTTTGAGAGTGCTAACAAGGCCTGGGCGTTGTTGAAGGACCAAAAAGTCTCCGGTGAGAAGCTTGTGTGGTCTTTGTAACTGCTATGTATGGAGAGTACCAAATTGAATTATATTATATGTGTCACTTTTGCATTGTAAGACAAAATTAGACTTCCCAGTTAGGCAATACCGCGCTAATTACCGCTTATATAAAAAATCTCTGAAGTCGGGCCTCGGCAAATTGTAATGCAACAAACACATAACAATAAATTTACACCTTTTGCTCCACCCCACCCCCTCTATCCTTTTGAGTCTGATAAATAACACTAACAAGCAAGAAGATGGGTCTCTGTACGGTGTTAAAGTACTCTCTTGTGGCGTTTTTACTATCTTCGTACAAATCCGTGCCATTGGCATACTATGTAAGAATCTATTGGATCTTTGGTAAAAACCTGGTCTTAGCCAAGTGGTTCCCCAAATTGTTTGCGTATGATCATGTGAAGAACTGTTTCCACGTATCTGAGTACAAGACTTATAACTCTCTGCTTGAGTGCGATTTCTATTTGCACAAGTCCAATTCTTGTTATTTCGAAGAATTGGACATTGCACGTTCACAATTGATGACTACAGTATTGCAAAAGTTCTTTGTTGAAAGATCAACAGATTCAAAACAGTTTGTATTTGTTCCCGTTGCCAACATCTTTTGTTCTTTCAAGCGTGAGATCAAACCATTCCAAAAATATTCAATCAGATCTCGAATCATGGCATGGGATAAGAAATGGATTTTTGTCTTATCGCAGTTTGTCATTGGTAAAGACATAGTATGTGCCACTGCTATCACCAAGTACGTATTGAAAGATGGCAGAAAGACAATCCCACCTGTGGAAGCATTGGAGTTCAATGGACTATGGAACGAAGAAGCTGAGCAAAAGTCTCAGGAGAACCTCAAGCTGGTGGACTGGTTTGTCAACACCGAGCAAGTGGATGGCTTTGCCCTCTAGACTTTTATACAACTAAATTAAAGAGCTGAATAATTTATTTATATATATATATATATGTGGTGTATGGATCTAGTCGGAGGCCTTGATGCCGACGTTGTTGATGTTTCTGAACATTCTCAAACCGTTGTCTCCCTCGACAAATTGGCACGTTCTGGCAGACTTCCACAGAGACACAAACATGTTCTCAGGGGAGTACCTGTAGTGCTTACCCATAACCTTCTTGATTGCCTCGGAGGCCTCACGGGCATTGTAGAATGGGATTCTCGAGACGTAGTGATGTAAGACATGTGTCTCGATGATGTCATGGAAGATGTATGGCCCAACGATTGGCAACTCTCTGTCAATCGTTGCAGCAGCACCACGGGCAAAGTTCCACTCCTCAGCATCGTAGTGTGGCATTGCCGCGTCGGTGTGCTGCAAGAAAGTGATGAACACGAGCCAGTGGTTGACGTAGAGGTATGGGATCAGATAGTTGACAGTGAAGTGGAACCAACCAAAGTTCTTGATCCATTGGTACAAGACGGTGGCCATCGTGAGGATACCAATGTCAGACAAGACGATGAACCAGTAGTCCTTCTTGTCAAAAACAGGGGAAGTTGGTACGAAATGGTTGTGTTTCCACTTTGGAACATCTTTGTATGGCTGACCAGTAACGTTGACCGTTAAGTATGCCAACCAACCACCGAGCTGTTGCGTAATCAACTGGATCAGCGTGGACAGTGGCGCATCTTCGCTGAGATCCTCAAGTTTGTCAACGAATCTGCGTGCCTTGAACTGCTCCTTTGTTGGAGGAACAAATACGGTGTCTCTGGTCAGATGTCCCGTGGCCTTGTGGTGCTTACCGTGGGAGTACTTCCATGAAAAGTATGGCACCAACAGCGAAGAGTGAAGAACCCATCCAACAAGGTCGTTCACCCAACCGTAGTCAGAGAACGCCTGGTGGCCACACTCATGCGCAAGCACCCAAATACCCGTTCCCCATAGTCCTTGCCAAGTTGCGTAGGCAAACCAAGCGAATCCCCTTGCCCACATACTGTCCAACTGAGGGATGTATTTGTTGGCGGCCCATAGCGAGCCCAGCAGTACTGCGGTGTCTCTGAACACGTAGAAAAACGACGTCGTCAGTCTTCTCTCGTAGCAGTGCTCTGGAATCGCACCGAGAATCTCCTTCATCGTGTAGTCTGGCGCCTCGAACACATTTCCAAAAGTGTCCACGGCCTTAAGGTTCTTGGTGGAGTGCAACTGGGCAAAGTTACCCTGTCTCTTGGTCACAGTGGTGGAGTCGTCCGAAGCCTTGTTGCTTCCGGTCACGGTGGTGGCGGACATCGTTTAGCAGGTCTGGCGCTCTACAAGAGTGTTAAGGAGACTAAAGAAGAGCGAAACAAAAGTTTTTGAGATGGGCCATGGGGTTTTAAATCTGGGCGGAATTGTATAGTCAAGAAGTCTGGGGCACACCCGGTAAAAAAAACAGCGGGCGGTACAGCGGTGCGCGGGTCTGAGCCCCATGAGTATACATACAGATAACTTTTGTGAATCACATACGGACAATAACGGAGGAAGGGGGGCGAGGCTCAAAGTCCCCCCATACAGTCTAACGATCGCCCGTTGTGACGTCAACTATAGGGGGAGGGTTTAACAACAACTTGCAAAAGAAAAGAGAGAGATAAAAAGAAGGCTGCGTGCCAGCCAATCATAGCGCTCGATTACACTCCTTTAATCCAGGCTCATCATCTTGGTGTGGTCTGCGCACCGCGGGGCCTTGAACTTGCACCTTTTTTTTTTTTTTAAGTACGCGCGCTTTTTCTTTTGTTGGAAAATCAGACTTGGCTGTTGGGCAGGTGGGCTCCTGCAGGGGCATGGCTCGTTCTATGAGTGATGCTTTCTTTACACTTGTACTTTCTGTTTGTGAACTTCCAAAAATTTGATTAAAATTATTTTGTCTTTATTGAGTATATATATATATATATTACTACTCTGCATACCTCTTTTGTAACGCAATGGTACCACAATTAAACCCCTCCTTCTCCCCCTCTTAAAGCCCCCCTATCATACGATACTCCAGTGCATGAAGATCTCGAAAATTGCCTCATCGGGCGAGTCCCTGGGTCCGTCTCGTCTAGTGACTATATATTTCTTATTAATTCCATCCATGCATTTACAAACGATATATATATATCGAAGCCATTACCCATTCTAGAAAGTTTATTGCTCACTGCTTTATCATGCCCCATCTGTCGTATGCATAGAGACCAGCCATTGTGAATAACAACCCGAGGCCTTGGTTAGCATTGACACTTTCTCTTTCCCATACTAAAGCCATGGCAATAACCACTATTCTCTTCAAAATATTGGCAATAGAATAGTTCACCGGTGTGATGATTCCAATGAGATGGAATGCAAGCATCGCCTGACAAAAGTGTGAGGCACCATGTAAAATGAACAATGACATGATATACAAGTCAATGTCCCATAACGTTAGTGTAGTATTGGAAAATTCAGATACCAAATACACAGGAAGCGTAAGTGTAAACCCAATCATCGAGCAGTAGAACAAAATAGTTATCTTGTCAAGCTTCTCCTCATCATCACCCTCTGAGGTGGTAAAAGAGGCTCTCGGCAGGCCCTTTGGCTTCACTGTGAGAATCTTCTTAGCAAAGATATTCTGCGACACAAAGATGATCATGGAGATAAAAGAATAAATGAGACCCTTGTTGGAGGTCACAGAGCCCTTTTTTGAGGAGCTCTTGGAAAAACACGTCAAGATGACACCAAACATCAGTGGCACCAGTGTTGCATATGTCACCATTGGGTATCTCTTGTTGAACACAAATCTGTAAGCAAGCACCGTTGTCAATGGAGACAACGCCTTGACAGAGTGCACCAAACTTACAGGGATCAAAGAGGTCGCCTGGTGTGATGTAATGTGCCCGACAAACTGGAACATACCCATAGGCCCCACTTGCTGCAAGACCTTCCTCGTTGGTTGTAAGAGGTTCCAAGTTGTGCGCTGCTTATGGAAACGTTCTCTCGATGGGATCGCACCCATTGGGAACTTCTCAATCAGCCATCTGTTGTTGTTGATAATTGCCATTGTGCTCAAGCAGAACATTGCACTGATCAAGAACTGCAACTCTGTCAGTGTGGTTGGGTGTGGGAACGCCTTTAAGACAACTTTCGTGATATTGGAGGAAATGGCACTGAACATGTACCATGCCATACAAAAACACACAATCTTGAGATCCACGGGCGGCATGATCCTCTGTATGCGGGCCCTGAAGGAGTTCTTACCCGCCATGGTGAAGTAGCGCTCATAGTCCTGTGTACTCAGCGATGCAGAGGACTTGGAGGGCTTTAACACCGGAGCAGCCATCCCTCTTTGGAGCTGAGGCCATCTGCCCTCGGCCTCGAGTTTCTTGAGCGCACTTTGGTCAAACTGCGACGTGTTCTGGTTCTGCGGCGTGTTGATCTGCACGGTGATCATCTCTGATTCGTCTATAGTGTATATCTGCTGGTTCAAATCAAGGCCAAAATCAAGGATAAATCAAAAGGTACGTGTTGCTTGTTTTGTGTGGATGCAACACGTGTGAATGTGAACGTATTAAAGGGGGGGAGGAAAGGGAGGAAAGGATGGATGGGAAAAGTGTGTGGGAAAGGGGCGGCAAATGAACACCAAGAAGAAGAGAATGATGGTAAGCGAATGGACTGCGACAACAACAAAGAGTTGCACTTGGGTAAGTTATTAAAGTAATAGATGCAAAAATAGCAATAAAGTACAAGGAGAAATTATATATACCCCTGGCTCAATCCTGAAAAGAAAATCAGAGTTTTGTCGGGCCCTGCGGCTTAACACTTCAAATTTTGGCAATCGCGCCGCGAAAACTGCCCTATACAGGACATGTCAGGAAAGTTAAAGAGGCATTACGTACAGCAGATATTTGAGAGATTGCTGGGAAAATAAATAGGACAAAAAAAAAGTAAGAAATAATAAAAATAATTGAAAAAAAAAAACTGGTGGTAGGGGCACCGTACTGTGCATTTATTATAGAGATAATTAATTAGCACCATAGTCCAAGGGAGTAGTCATATAGCTTCTAAAGATGTAAATAACACCACCGGCTAAGCTCCGCATGTCATATTACCAAATTCATTATATATATATATATGGACATTAGCTATCACTTTCTTCCCAGGAGAGTCTCTCGGTACTTACTTTGTCTCTCTTCCTCCACTTTCTTCATCTTTTTGGCCAACTTACTCTTGGACTGGCCATTACCATGGAACTGATGCGATAAGTGTTTAAATGCTTCTTTTTCCCCCAACTCTCTGCCAACTTCATCGTAGTGCTTGATATCGACTTGTGGGTTGTAGTTCTTGAGCTTCACAGACATTTCCAATGCGTTCTGCTTAGCAAGGAATGCATTTGTTTGTTCTTTCAAATACTCCTGTTGCTCCTCCTTGGACATCTTCTGGAATCTGGGGCTTTGGCGTAAGTTATCTTCGAATTTCCGCTTCTCCATGTCCAACTTAATACGACGCAGGTCTGTTTCTTTCTTTATTTCCTTGAGTTTTCTCTCCTGATTGATTTCCTCCTGTGAGCGTTCTTTGACAACGTGTTTGGTCTTGAGGAAGTTCAGTGTGGATGCCAGACCACCACCAAAGTTTGGTGAATCGTTCTCCTCTTTTGTCTCTTGCTCTTCCATAGGCGTATCCACCACCGCTGCTGGCTCCTCATCGACCACGACCTCCTCAGGCAGCTCAAGGGCTTTAATGTTAGCCAAGAACTCCGTGTTCTCATCAATAACCACACCCGGTGCACTACTGTCAACTTGCATTTCACTCTCCTTGGCATCCTCGATCTCCTGTGCCAATTCCTCTTGAGTTTTGTACTTATCTCTCTTTTGTTTCTTCACTCTTGCCCTGGCAAGTCTTGACTGGAGCTCGTAGTCGTCCTCAATCGCATCATCTGCATTTGACAGAGACACCCGGTGTAGTACCACTGCCTCTATGTCTCGATCTGCGGTATCTCTTTGTCTCTGTTGTGTCTTTCCCTTCTTCTTCACCTTCTTCATCTTTATAGGCCTCGATTCGGCATAGTCTGATGGCTTATCTTCGTCTTCATCATCGAGGCCTTCCAGACTGAAATGCGGTCTTTTCTTTGGGATCTCTTCCTCCAATGACTCTTTAGAAGCGCCAAGTTTCATACCACTTCTCAACACAAACCCTTGGTCCACCATTTCCTCCAGTATTTTTTCCTCTCTGAGCTCCAACTTCGACTTCTCCTGGCCATTCAAATCAAACCTGTTGAGTCTCAGCTTTTCAGTCATTGCCTTCTCCACTCGCTTCTGCTTCACCAGCTCATCATTCTCGAGCTCATCATTCTCATCCAGGATGTTTTTGTCCTTGAGTGTTAGATACTCATTATCCCTTAGTTCAACAATGTCCTCCATGTTATGTCCGACTTTAACGCCAATAACGTCTTCCAATGGCTGGGACTGCGCTTTCTTCGTCACCTTTTGCTTTATTACAGGCCTTGCAGATATCTTGGACAGCCAATCGTTCGTAGAATCGCTATCTTCATCATCCAGTAGACTCTTGATGACATTGACTTTACGTCTCTTGCCTGCTTTACTCTTTGCTAACTCCAGCTTCTGTCTTAGTTTCTGATCCCTTTCCTGTTTGTTCTGATCTTCCAGGTACTCCTCTGTAGTCTTCTCCGTCTTGGTGTTCTCAGTCTCTTGGATAGGCTTCAACCCCAGTGAGATCCTCAGTTTGTTTGTATCGCTTAGGGAAAGCTCTTCGACTGCCTCTTTCTTCGCATTCTTTAAACTCCCTGGCAAAGGGATTGGTCTCATCCCTAGGGACACTCTGATCCTATTTGTCTCCTCTATCGAAATCTCCTCCTCGCCCATCTTTTTGTTCTATTTCCAGCCTAATTCCTTATATAACAACTAGCTCATCGATCAAGCCATACATGGTAAATTTCTAGAATCTAGACCCATCTACCAAGATGTCCGGGTTAATCTTAACAGGTGTACCCACAGAGACCTTACCGCGAAAAGCCATGCTGCACAGTGCATAGTGCACACCACGGCAATCTGTCCGAAACAGGTAATTAATCGGCGCCTGGCGGAACAAGCCGGTCTCGGTGTAGGTTTCACAGCTCTGATTCATACAGGTTCAAATATTTTGGGTCATAAGAGTGACTTGCCCTTGTTTATACTTCTCTTCTCTACTATGCAAACCTATGGAATATAACAGGTGATCAGATTAAAGCCTAGTCCCAAGACCTTAAGACCGAGCCCAGATCCCAAACTCTATCTCTTCTAGTCCCCGGGCCGAACTCATCACATATACTCATCGCTCTCTCTCTCTCTCTCAACTTCTCATAATGGCAAAGAAACAGGAGAACACGACACAGACGAGCCCCGCAGACAACACGTCGACACATTCAACACCCGAGGACGATGACGTGGACTTTGACATTGACGAGACCGGGCTGCTGACTTTCAAACCCGACAGTCTGATAAAGCCCACAAACTGGTCTTTTAAGAAGAAGGTATTTCATACGATCTTGTACGGCATCGTGACTTTCTGCTGCCAGCTGGGCTCCACTGCATTGTCATCTTCGAGATTCTCCGACCTGATGAAGGAGCAATTTGGTATCTCCAGAGAAGTGTCACTGCTTTCCAACACTCTGTACATCGTTGGCATCGCTTTCGGACCCATGTGTTTTGGTCCTTTGTCCGAGGTGTATGGCCGTAAGATTGGTGTTCTAATACCCTTCTTCATCTCCTCTGTGATGACTTTCGTTACTGCTATCTCTTACAACGTCCCCAGCTTGATGGTGTGTCGCTTTCTCACAGGTTTCTTCTCTGGTGCTCCTATTGTCTCAGCTGGTGGAGTCCTAGCTGATATGTTCCCAGACCCGAGCGTAAGGGGCCAGTTCTTAGCCTTCTATGCACTTTTCGTCTCCATGGGCCCTTCGTGTGGTCCTACTATCACGTCGCTGTTGATTAACAGCAGGCCATCCGAGGATGTTGGAGCATGGCGTATTCCCCTGTACTTTGCTGGATTGCTCTGTCTAGTGGTGTATATCATCTGTGAACTCACACTCGAAGAAACCTATGCTGCAACTATCCTTGCTCGTCATGCTCGTGCAATGAGACTCACCACACGTAACTTTATGATCCACGCACCACACGACATGTGGAAATTGGAAGCTAAGGACGTTGTCAGATTACACCTTGTGAGACCGTTTGCGATGCTATGCACTCCCATTGTGTTTGTCATTGTGTTGTATGCCAGTTATGTCTTTGGTGTCTTCTACTTGGTGATCACCGGTGTGCCCGAATCCATGGAGATGGTGAGAGGGTGGGGCAGTACCGCATCTTCACTTCCCAACATGGGTTATTTCTTGGGTACTTGGACAGGCTGTTTACTTAACATGCTCTTTGCCAAACGGTATGGAAGAAAGATTAAAGAGAACGGCGGTGTTGTTATCCCCGAGGAGAGATTCCCATTGATGATGTGGGCTGGGTGGATGATGCCCGTGGGGATTTTCATCTTTGGTTGGACAAACAAACCGGAGATTCACTGGTTTGTACCATGCATTGGGATCTTCCTAATGGGTTGTGGCTTTCTCGTGTTGTTCCAAGGTTGTTTGAACTATTTGGTGGATACATACACCAAATACGCAGCTTCGGCAATTGCAGCCAATACTTTCCTTAGATCGATCTTTGCCTCGTCGTTCCCATTGTTTACTCATCAGCTATTTGAAAACTTGGGCGTGGACTGGGGTGCTTCTGTAATTGGCTTTATCGCCCTTGGGATGCTTCCTATCCCATTCATCTTCTACAAGTACGGTGCGACCATCAGAGCCAAGAAACAGTACAAGGGCTTCTGATCTTTGGGGCGTATGACTCTCTGCATGCTTCTTCGTGATTATTTCCTGTCACAACTTCTGCATTTATATCATATTATAGATTTTATACGACACATTATAATTCAATGGTTAATTTTGGGTATATCTTTGTATGAATATCAAATCTAGCATATAATCCGATCATTATGTCTCATTTCCCCAGGCGATCAAACAATCACTTGATCATCAAACTTCTCTTTCCCCGGGCGTTATGCAGCAATAAAATGTAGTGAATAATCAATTGAGGGCTGCAATTATTGCTGAATATTACTCTACGGCATGATACTGTAGGGGTGTTAAAACAGCATGGCGAGTTCCTGGCCAACGTTGGCTGTAATGCTGACACTGTGGTTTTCTAAAGCCCACGCTGCGTTGTACCATCAATGTTTCCCCTTTGATTCAAAGGGTGAGCTGGAGATTACAAACCATTGGGATTGGAGATCCTCTGTTCTTTTCTATGATGCTGAAGATGTGTGGACAACGGATATACCCATGTTTGAGACAGAGAAACAATTGTTACAACTCCATCATGGGAATACGTTTGGCATATGCACTGCAGACGTGTTTGCTGCAAAGGCATGCCCATCAGAGAGTCAATTCCTGGTACACAACACCACCACTGGTGACCTGGTCAAAGACTTTGAGCTCAATGGATTTATCCTGGCTGGCAGCACCGAAACTTATAAAGTGGAGTTTGAGGGGACCCGAGTTGTGTGCGTGATGGTATTGCAGCACCACATGTTTGGAGGCAAAAAGAGGAGTGTGCAAGTGAAGGAGACCTCCTCTTCTGCACCACTGCCTCTGGTGCAGTTTAGGCAGCTACAACTGCAAGGTGATCTCTTTCTAATACACTGTGCCGCCTTATTACTGTGCATCTTCGGGGTGTACAGGGCATCAAACAGTGGGCGTCGTGGTTCATTGATTGCCCTTGTCAGTGCTGTCTCGCTAATACGCAGAATTTTGTTGCATCTCTTTACTCTCCTACTTCTGAAAGCTCGTGGTAATTTCAAGGGATCCAAGAAGGACTACCAACTGTTCTTTAACAGCCCAAGTTTTATATCTTTGCTGAGCTATACTACTTCGACGGCTTTGCTTATTCCAATCCTACGCCTCAGCACTCATAACTATAGCAGAACACTGGGAACTCTCTGCATCTGCTTCTTGTTGCTTGGTATGTTGTGTGGTTCAATAGAACTATACCCCATGGTGAAGTTGGTTTCTCCTGTTTTGGTGGCATATCTCAGCCATGAGATTGAATTTCAGTGTCTGCAAGCCGTGTATTCTCCTTCTTATGGTCTTCCAAGGGCTAAAAGGAGGCACTGTCACTCATTGTGGAACTACATCCTGGTCACATGCTTCCCTCTTCTCTACAAGTCGTTTGTGATTCTGACGCATTCTAAGGACTACAAGAAGATTCTACACATTTCATATTGGATTGACTTGGATCAACTCTTGATCAGGACGTGTGATCCAGCTAAAACGCTGACTTCCATTGTGGGTACTATCTGCTGTTCCACTGATCAGCTGGTGGATATTGTGCATTCGGTATTCTTTCTGCTTCATTTGAGGTATATCGTGAGAAACTCACACATAGGTCGTGACCTGGAAGCTGGCCACCCGGATTGAAGATAGATTTTTGATGTGAAAAATCAGATATCTGTAAGATATCAGAATTATACAGCATATAACACTAATATTATTAAAGGTTAAAGGCTAAAATAGTATATTTCCGTGCAAAGCATACGATTTCAACTCGTATAAATCAGGAAAGATCCTTCAATCTTGCTCTTGTATGGGGGAAATTTCATGAAAGTACTACTGTGGCAATGTAAACAGTATCGCAGTTAACACAAAAAAAATTAAGTTCCGGAACGGGGAATCGAACCCCGGTCTGCTCGGTGAGAGCGAACTGTGATAGCCACTACACTATACCGGATTTTGGATATTTCATTGTTTTCTGCTGTTTTAGTGAAGGTGTCCATACAGTTTAGTTGTAAGGACCACCACTGGTGATTTATGAACAGCTTAAAGTCGGATTTGAAAGGTGATTCCCCAATCTGTAAAACAAATAGGAGATTGTGATCAAAAAAAGACGATTGTAGGAATAGCAGATTACAAATGTAGAGGATGTGCACCTCGGATATCTCGGTTATGTTTGGTTTCTCAATGATTCAATTGCACTGATAATGTATAGAACTGACAGTTAGTTAGACCTTCACTCGACTGTGTGTGTGTGAACAGGTAGACTAAATTGGATATGCCTTATCCAGATAAGTCATAAAGAGAACCAAAAACCGGAAATATAAACCAATCCTTAGAATTTATACACGGATTTCACAAGAGTTACTTAGAGTTCAAGATATAAGTCCGGGATTTAAACCTCAATATCTGATGACACATTTCTTGGCTTTGACCGTACCAAAAGGCACGCTTGGGATTATAATAAGTACTTTATGCAGTAAAAGATGTGAAGGCGAAACACGGGTTGGGCCTTTTATACCACAGAGTATGAAAGTAGCAAACCTCTATAGAATAAGAGAATAGTGGCCGGTGTCATGTCCATAACTGGCAACTGTGGTACAAAAGATAACAACCTATCGGAGATGTGGCGCGGGTACTTTTATATTCTAAAAAGGTACAACTACACTGCCTTACCGGAAAACGGCTGAATTTATTTATGATCGTGTCCAGTCAGTTTCAAATTTTAATTTGCCACCTCCCCTCATCCCCCCCATCTCCTTTCCCTCCTTTGGCACCCTCAAGTTGAGATTGCTTTAGAGCTTTAAAGGTATAAAGGGGCAATATAGAGCAGCAACACAACTATGAAAGTCTTGTTGCCATTGATATCCATTTTGGCGCCATTGTCACTTGCTGCAGTGCAGCAACGATGCTTTGGGTTCGAATCGCCTAAAACGGATACGAGTGCTTTCATCGGGATGAAGAACACTGGGGAAAGAGATACATCGTTACTGGTGTATCACATTTCTGATATTGCTAATACCAACATCCCAATGCTTGTCACCGAGGAAATTCTTAAACAAGAAATTGGGGGATTCTCTGTGTGTACGCAAAAGAAACACCAACAAGGGCTTTGCTATGGCAGAGATGCTGGACAGTTTATCTTAACGCATGATGAAGACCTACACGACCAAATTATGAATCAAGCGGTACATTCCGATGGTGGCACCGTCAAGTATGAGATCACAAAACCTGGTGTTTTCTGTGCAGTGGTGTACCAAGAGGGCGTTTACGATATTAAGGGCGTCAAGTTTGTGGAGTCGCATTGGTACGGTTATGGATCTCTTGTACAATGGGAATCCTTGAAAATTCTCATGTGTTCTTCTATCTTGCTGCTTGTTTCCGTTCTGGTGCTTACGTGTATGTTCCGCGGAGCTAAAAGAGGGTGCATTGGCACTCTTTTAGACGATGTTAGGGCGATGTTCATGATGCAGAACGTTTACGTGATTGTGTTGAGCCTTATCTATGCGGTGTACCTCGGCCGTGATGCCATGGAGTTTAAAGTAATGAACCCTCTGGTGCTGACTTATCAGTGGTACAACTTGGTGTCGTTTTTACTGTTCTACAAGCTGAGTATTGGAGTCTTTGGCATCAGTAGGGAGAAGCTCCGTTCCATCACTGTACAACCAAAGATGAAGGTTTTACTCAGAATCTATGCCTTTTCGTCCCTCGTGGTCTCATTCCAACCATTATTGCAAAAGTGGGTCATCATGCTCCCTGTGATTTTCCTCGCCAGTGTATTTGTGATCTTTGGATGGATCCCAATAACGGTGTTCATCTGGCGTAATGCCAAAGCCACGGAGAGAGAGATGGTGGACCCTGTGTTTGCCCGCAATTACCGTCTCTCTCGTAAATGTGTTGTGTTGATACCAGTGGCACTGAGTGTGACCTCCTTCATAGGCCAAATTATTGTACAAGTCAACAGCAGCATGTCCAATGGAACCTTTGTTGGATCCTCCCCATCATTTGAAGCTTCGTTTGTACACTCTTTGGAAGTGAGTATCTCTCAGAAACCATGGTTTGTGTTCCTCAAGCACTTACCAGACTTTTCCTTCTTCTTGGTGCAGTGGTCCATCATTTGTATATGGAGACCGCAAATGCTTGAGAGAACGGAAGATATCCACTCTAACGAGCTCTCGGACCGGCCACACAGTTCTATCAAATTGGAGGAGCCAGAGGTGCCAGAGGTGTCCCTGAAAGCTTGATATATTTTATTATATGATGAAATCTACAGTACAATCAGAGCCATATGGGCATACTATTATAAATGCAATGCATGGATGTGTCCACCCCGGTGCCCCCTCCACAGCGTTCTATATAGAGCTATACATAAATATAGAAACGACGACGCCGCTCACCAACAGCGTCCCTTTGAAGGATATGGAAAAGACCACAGAAAGGTATAGCAGTAATTGTAGTAGTAGTAGTTGTAGTAGTTGTAGTAATGTACACTGGTGAGGAAAGCAAGTTCAAACAGGGGGGAAAAAGAAAGATATCAGAGATCGAATAGAAATGGAAAATGAGTCGTAAAAAAGGTGGAGACCGTCATGGAAATGCAAAAAAAAAACAGAATAGAAAAGCAAAAGAAAAATTAGTCCTTGGACTTCTTGGACTTCTTGTCCTTCTTCTCTTTCTTGTCCTTCTTTTCCTTCTTGTCTTTCTTCTCCTTCTTAGACTTCTTCTCATCCTCCTCCTCATCATCCTCCTCGTCTCTCTTTCTCTTCTTGTCCTTCTTGTCTTTCTTCTCCTTCTTGGCCTTCTTCTCCTTCTTCTCCACCTTCTCCTCATCATCGGACTCATCGTCAGAATCGGCACCAGCCATCGAGACATCAGCAGCAGTGTCAGCGTCAGCGTTGTAAGCACGAGCCTCGGAAATCTCAACCTTCTTCTGGTCACGCGACACCTTGGTAGTGGTTCTCATGTCTCTGCCCTCAAGGGCAGAAAGACGTGACTCAACCTTGGCTCTGACATCGAGACCAATCTCACCAGAGTCGTCTCTGTCCTCGGCGAGGGCGTCGTATCTGAGGGCGACGGCAGCCTTAGCAGCCAACACACGGGCAATCTTACCCTTGTTTCTACCCGAAGCCTGACCCACGAGCGAGGCGTGGTAAAGCAGACCGTACTTTGGAGTGTCGTGCTTAGTCTTGAGCGCTCTGAAGAGGGCCTTCTCGGCACCGAGGATCTGGATGGTCGAGGCTGGGGCCTTGGCGAGTGAGATCAGAGAGCCAGAGTGCGCAATGAGTCTGGCACCGATGAGCTCACCAACAAGAGCAGTGAGGTTTGGAGCGATGGCTCTCATACGGGAGCTGAGGTACTGCGAGAGCTTCTCACGGTACTGCGAGAACTCCACAATCTGCTCGGCAAGGGACTTGATGTTGATGAGGTCGAGCTCGGTGATTTCGGTACCCATCGAGACCTCGGCAGCGGTCTTGACACGCTCCTCAGCGTCCTCTGGGAGGATCTCAGACAAGTCTGTGTCGGCACAGTTGGATCTGACACCCATAACGAGGATGATTCTAGCGTAGGCAACGGAGTCGGTGATGATCTTGGCCAACTCCGGGAAGTGCCAGCCGTACCATTCCTTACAGCGCATGGCATACGTGTTGAGTTCCTTGTCGAGGTCGTCCAACAGGGCAATGGCCTGGATAATCATCGTGTCAACCTTGTCAGCTGAGAACTTGAGTTTGTGACGGCCAATGGAGTGAGCAAGACCGAGAGACATCTTGGAGAGATCCGAGTCGGAGAGGCCCGGAAGGAGCTCTGGCAAGTGCTCGCGCACGGCTCTGTACAGGTCCAACGTCACAGCATCTGAAACAACGCTGAGGTTGAGGCCCAACTTGTTGATGGCGTTGGCGAGCTTGGTCTCGGAGACAACCAAGGTGGCCTTCTTGTCGGCCTTGACACCCTCGAGCAGCGTCTTGAGCTGGTCGGAGACCTTACCCTCGATCACGGAGTTGACCTCCTCCAGGGCGTTAGCAGCAGATGAGAACTTGGAGAAAGCACTGATCTTAAACTGAGCCAGCACCTTGTCCGAGGAGTCGAGGTCCGCCACGAGCGACGAGGACTTGTAGATCTTCTTGTCGGCAGCCTTGAGCAGGGCATATCCGGCAGCGGTTTCCGTAAGCACGTAAGCCATTGTGTGGTGGTGTTGGTCGGTGAAAGTGCCTTTGGATGGGATGTGTAAAGGAGAGATGAGCTTTACTATGCTTTTCTTAAGGCTCTGCGCAGTGAAAATTTTCTGAAGCTAGAGGGAAAAGCCAAAAAAAAAAAAAAACAATTACGCAGCTTCGCCATTTCTGGAATAGGTAATCTCTGCAGAAATCGCGTAAAAGTTGCACGTGCAGAGAGCGTGTGCGCCATTCTGGCGCATTCCCGGAAAGATCAGGTATACTTTTTTTTACGCCAAGTGGGACATCACTATAGTGCGCGAAAGTGCACCAGTAATTGGCGGAATCGCCCCTACTTTGCATTCTCCATGCTGGGCCCTTAGAAGGAAGTAAACAACAACATAATTTGATTTGGATCTTATAAGAACAGACACAAAGAGGAAGCTTCCAAAAGAGCTTTTGCACACAGAATACAAACAGAATACAATGGCCACGTCTTCAGGGTTGCCCTTGGCCGCACGCACGAGAAGCCGTCTCAAAGACGAGCACGAAGCACGTACAACACAGTTGGATCAAACAAGTACATCGTCATCATCGGGTTCTGGCTCGGAGGATGAGACAAAGAAAGAAGACACTCCACAGCTGCTGCAAGTCCCCAAAGTCAACTCGCCCGTCCCGAACTTTGTCGGCTCACTGGCACGCAGGCCTGGGTCGCCTTCATTGGGGAACGACTTCCTTACGGCACATCACGTCTTTGGTGATTATGTCCGCAAACATGAGATTCCACGCAAGGTCTTCCATAGCTCGATCGGGTTCATCACACTGTGGCTGTATACGCAGGGCGTGCAGGCGGACTCGTTCCCACAGTTATTGTCCACGGCATTTGTTGTCATACTGTCGCTTGACCTTGTGAGACTCAGATCAAAGAGGTTCAACTACATGTACTGTCAAGTGGTGGGATTTTTGATGCGTGAGAAAGAAGTACAGAGTTACAACGGCGTGCTGTGGTATCTCCTTGGGCTGGACTTTGCCTTCTACTTCTTCCCAAAGGACATCACGCTCATGGCTGTACTGTTGCTCTCATGGTCCGATACTGCTGCTTCGACATGTGGTAGAAAATGGGGTTATTTGACGCCAAAAATCGCCAGAGACAAGTCATTGGCAGGTTCAATGGCCGCGTTCGTCATTGGTGTCCTTAGCAGTTATCTGCTGTACGCTCACTTTATTCCTTCATATAACCAGTTTAATGCCCCGGGAACAATCTACTGGACACCAGAGACGAGCAAGCTCAATATTCACTGTCTCTCGCTGCTGATGGGCTTTGTCGCAGCCATTTCAGAGGGCATCGATTTGTTCAACTGGGATGATAACTTCACCATCCCTGTGCTCTCAAGTGTATTCGCCTACGGTGTGATTACACTCTTTCATCACTGATACATAACGACCGAAATGCATCTAATTAATATATACATATGTATACGATACAGTGCAAACAACTATAGGACTCTCTCCATTACAATATACACAGACCCCCGGGCTTCAGCAAACAGTTTAGTAGAAGGTGGTTGGTCTCTTGGCGGCATAGATGGCCTTGGTCTTCTGGACACGGTGTGGCAATGGGAACTTCAAGTCCTTGGACATGAACTGCTTGACGTACTGTCTCTTGACGTCGTCGGTCTTCTCGAGCTCAACAACCTTAAGGATGTGGATCGATCTAAATCTGGCTCTGTGACGGGCAGCCAAGTCCTGGTACATGGTCTCGACGGCACCAACACGGGTAACATCTCTGAACTCCTTGTACAAGTTGTGGGTACCAGATCTGGAGTCGTAACGGATCCAGACACCAAAGTTCTTGACCTTGGTTGGGTGGGCCTCAGCAATCTGGTTGACCGAGACGATCTCACCAGAGGCTCTCTTGACCTTGTGCAACTTCTGGAGGAAGTACCAGTAACGAGACTTGGCAACAACAACGTTTGGAGCAAAGATTCTCATACGGTACAACTTTGGCTCCGGAACGGACTCAGTTGGGAGACGACGACCGATCACTTGGTATTCGTTAAGACGAGACACTGGTTTTGGTTGTTAGTATTTCTGTTCGTTCTCAAGGCTGGGTGGTGGTGGTGAAACTCTGGTGTGACCATATGGGCTTCTATGAATGTCCCCTAAAAAGCTTTGTGCTTGGCTCTATAGACTCAAATCTTCAGTGTGCTTCATTTGTATTTGTCTGCATTTCCTTGTAGTCATGTTCTATCTTATAGCACAGTCTATGGTACCATCTCTTAACTCCTTCTTGACTCTCAATTCACTTTCTCCAATCATCATAATATCTCCCTCAAAATCAGACACAAATAACTCAATACGCCCTCCTGCACATAGTCCACTGAGTCGTCCACCCGCAAGTGCTCCTTAACTCACTTTTCGGTAGATTGATCCTGCGATAACAAGCTTCTCTATAACTGTCTTGAGTTACTGTCAAAGCCAGTTTTTCACTTGTTGAAAATTGTTTGGGAACTGGCCGCGACTGGCTCGCCAAACAGGGGTGAGAACACTGGTGCTCGGGTGTCGCGATACACGCTGAGGTAAGCACGCCCTTCAGCCACGGTTTGCGCAGCACAAAATTCGCCGCTCCCGCCCTTCAACCACACCAGCCAAAAGACAAGCGCGACAGTCACCCAACAAAGCCCTCACATTTGTCACGTGCAGCCCTATAAATGAAACCCGCCAACCATAACCCCACAATATTCAATCCTAATCCAACTACAAGCATCAAACTATAACTGATTTCACAATTACATTGACACAACCCTCCCATAAGATAAACAAACTCTCCCTGCTCATCGTATAGGCCTCCAAAAAGTAGCACCCCTCCAATACAAAAGGGACAATCATACCAAGATGACAAGATACAACAACTCCATTTCAAGGACACATCTCTTGAAAGTATAACGATAGAACAGAACAGCTTGTATCAATGCATCAACAGACATAAAGACTAAACAAAGGAAAACAGAAACAAAAACAAAAAACGAAGGCAATGAAGCAATCACAAATTTACAAGACAAGAAGAAAGAAGAGAAATGCGGTCAAAGTTCCAAAGGGGTCGAACCTTGTACCCAAAAATGAAAAGGTACAGAGAATAGAGAAAAGAGAAAAGAGAAAAACATCAACGCATCACAAGATTGAATCACATCAATCTCAAGCAGCCTCGGTAGCCTCCGCAGCCTCCGCAACCTCAGAAGCCTCAGAAGCCACAACCTCTGACTTGGACAACCCAACAGTCTTCAAAGTGGTAACCCATGCTTCGCTGGCCAAGTCCACAGTGGAGTTATAAGTGGCAGTCAATGGTGACATAAACGATCTTGGAGTCTCCTTGGCCATGTTCTTGCTGAACACGTCGATGGCATGGACAGTATAGGTGTAAGGTGACATGATAAGTTCAACTTTCTTGTTCACCATCACTGGGATCGCACGCTTGGTCAACTCCATAGACAAGTAGATGCTCTTCTCAATCTCACTAGAGCACTCCGTGGACATTTGCTCCGCAGCAGGCTGCAACCACTTGTCACCCATCGAAACCATGTAGTTGTTGACTGGTTTCACCAAAGGGTCCATGGAGCTTCTGAGCAATGGCTTACCCCTCGTATCGTACCAGTTCTCATTGTAGTAGGCACGGAAGTCCTTGATCATCTTTCTCGTTGGGGAGATCACGCTCTCATCCACGGTCTCAGTGGTCCACTTAGAGGACTTCCTAACAACGTCAGAGGCGGCAATAAATGGAGCCTCAATGGTGTTGGTAATATCGGCATACCCAACGGTCTTCACAAGTGGAACCATCCCCTCGGCCACTTCCAAAGTGTAGTTGCCCATCTTGTCGGTGGTCTCAATCACGGGCTTTAACATGCTCTGGGAAGCCAAAAACTCCACAACGGGCTTGGGTACGCTTGCAGCGGCAACAACACCTGGGATCTTCTCAACAAACTCCACAGTCTCCTTGACCAAGGGGTAGGTCATCAAGTGAGCAGACGTACTGCAGGTGGCGGTAGCAGCTAGATTCTCCATTTGTGGCTCTTCAACTGAAGTGGGCTGTTGCTCCGCAGTCTCTGGAGCCTCTGGTCTTTCAACTTGGGTAGGCATTGGATCGGTGACGTCTTCTGGGTTCTTATCTTTCTTGTGTGAGAAGAATGACATGAATAGCAACTGATAGTTCGTATTGTATAGAAATCAGATATATATATAGAGATAGGGAAATACAAGAAGTGGGAGGCAAAACGAGCTTGGAGAACTGTTCTCTTTGTGGAATATATATAGGGTGCACTGGTTTTGTGTCACACAGAGGGGACAAGAGAGATAAGCGCATTGCATGTGTTGGAACCTGGCTGTGTTTTCGTAACTCAAACACAACCTACGAATGACTATAACTGTGTTTCCATATCCAGCATGTGATGCTTTGGCATTTCCTATCTTCTATGCTAGCGTGTATTGTAATTAGCTCTCTGTGTGTAAACACATCTGCGCATGTGCGTATATCTCGGCACTGCTTCAGCGTAAATTTCATCCTCCAATTTTTTTCGTTGTCGTGACAACCAAGTCCATTTTTGCCATAGCAAAGAGTCATGGTCAAAATTTTGGGGGGTCTTTGTTTACATCAACAACTCAAAATAAAAACAAACCAATTAAAGCCAACAAGCAAGCACTTTTACCACTACTTTCTTATTATTTTTTATAAACATATTCAAACGGATCCCCGTCAAATGATGGCGTATGGCGGTTTGGACACCGCAGCAGCAGCAACTGCAACGGTAACAGCCACCACCACAACAACAACAACGCCAAAGAGCGACACACTGGCAAACCGTCTTTCCCAGATCATCGCTCAAGATCACAACACGAATGTCTTGACGGCGGTTCGCAACGTCGCGCCCGAGGTGGACTGCACGGACAGCGAGGAGGACTCGCTTGCGGTGGAGCTACGAAGTGGGTCTCTCATACAAGGAAATGAGGGAGAGGATACTGACGACGATAACAACAGTACAACCACTCCATCGGACTCGGATGATAACGAGGAGAGACTGGAACAAGTGCTGAATTCCTCAGAGACGAACGCCATTTTGGACAACTTGAAGCTGAATCTGTCTTCCGCAAGAGACCTGAGGATCGCTGATGGCTTCACCAATGAAGACGGAACGACAGGAAGAGGCGCCGAAGGTGAGGTGATACTGGAAGAATTCCCGCTGTTCCCGAACAGAATCCGCCAGGCGATGATTATTGATGAAGAACGTCTGCTGACGACGCCGGAGAAGCGTGGGTTTGGTGAGATTGACCAGGCAGACTCAGAGGAAGGCTCGATATCAAAGAGAACGAGAAGCTCACTACATGACCATACATCATCCCCGCTGAGAGAGGAGGAGAATGTACTGTCGCCGATTAGCCGAAAGATGCAACACTACCAGAATACCAAGAGCAGAATTCCACTGCCCGTGTCACAAATTGCTGCTGTGCGCCGGTCAAAGAGATTCGAACAACCAGAGGATGAGAAACGCATATGCTCGCCAAAGCCGCTTCCACTGGATACTCATTTGAAACCAGCACTGAAGCTAAACAGTGGCTCACTTAATTATATTGTGGATGCCTCGTCCGGGTTCTTGCACGATGCCACCAAGTATGCTACAGACATGAACTCTACTAATGGTGAGGGTATCACTGTCCCTGATAAACCGGATGAACTGGTGTCTATCCCAATGGCAGGAGAGCGCAAGGCTTCGAAGAATCTCAAGTGCGCATTACTCAAGGGAATGCCATATAGACAGACAGAGATACATTCAGATGCCAAAGTTGTTGGGTTCTATTCCCACGAGCAATACACTGCATATTTGGCCACGCACAGCATGACACATCCGGTGTATGAGAAGAAAACTACGGGAGAGAGGAAGAAGCTGAGATGGGCTGATGAGTTGGAGTGGTGAACACTGAGAGACTCCTGGACGATACAGATTACGAACGTGGACTGAGTTTATGATAAATACAACGACTTTACGACCTTATAATAGAATGAATTTTGGACGCTTTTGTCGTTAGACTTTGTAGTATGAGATGGTCTGTCTAATCATTGTTGCCTCAGCATGTGTGACCCTTATATCGCGGATATCCATGCGCGCAAGAGATATTGTGGATTGTGGCACAGAGTCAGTATAGGTCTTGAATTGCTACAGCAAAGCCACAAAAATGTCCTAAGGCAACACTGAAATCAAAAAAGGAGTCGTAATTCCTCGTGTGAAGACAATAGGGCATGGCAAAAGGGCTAAAAAAAAGAGAAGGAAGGGACTAGTCAATCCACATATGCTACCACAGTGTCAGTGTAAGCTATGAGATCTGATGACATACATACATGGTGCTGCGATCGGTCAAGCAAATATGTAAATTGAAGCCCTGTGCCAAGTATTACCCAGCTTTTACAGGCATACAGAACACCATGAGTCTCCTAGCTAGACAATGAGACTCTTCAGTGTTCTAATTCCTCCCAGATCTATATATGAGATCACCACTGAACTTGATCCATAGTTAAATTGATCATTGGATCATCTGCGATCGTCCACAGCCTCCATGGGGGTTTATATATATGCAGATAAGAATGTGTACGATGTTCTATGCTACGCGTCGTCTAGGCAAAGTGTAGCTGAGTAAAAGCGCATCCCTTCATACATCGAGTCCAATGTTCTGGATAACTAGTTAGCAAATGCCTCTCTGATGGGGGTACTCTGCCCCAACGGCTCATACATAATATCTTCACTGAGCTCCTCGGCTAGGTAGTCATCTTCATCTTCCACATCTCTTTGTCGCAGATTCGGCAGCCTTGGAGTCCGCTGCTCAATGACTTTCTCTTTCTGGGTATCATAAGTTCTCTTTGGTGCCCATGATGGCTTGTTCTGACCTCTGGTTTCGTACCAATATGGGAGACAGCTATCTTTGGCACCCCAGTTGTAATCGTTAGCCAATTGGCACGTACAACGCAGCTCTTCTCTCTTCTCGATGGCGCGAGGACACTGTGTATGTGGAACGTGGTAATATCCAGTGTTGTCAAAGTAATGGACTTCATCCCTGTGGAGCATATAGGACACGGCAAAAGTGTGGATTGGGGCATCTCCCCAACGCTCATAGAAAAATCCACCAATGGCCTCAAGATGTTGGAAGTACTCTTCGTATTCCTTCGATCTATACAGGTCGAGGTCTGCAATCTCGAAATTGGACCAGTAGTGGCACATGTTAAAAGTCTCCTCGCTGTCCTGTGTCACGAACTCGATCTGGTGGTCCTTGTTAATATACGACGGGTTTTTATCGTGGAAGAACTCCTTCGTAGCTTCATACAGTCCATACACCGTGTTGTGAAGCTCGTGAAGAGCCATTGTGAAGGCGTACTTCTTTTTGTTCTCACGCATGTAGCGGAACGGGTCGCCTTCAATGTCACACTCGAACTTGATGTCCGGCTCCACACGCCAGTAGTACTTGTACTCGTCCAACTCCTTTAGCTTGTAAAAGTAGCCCGAGTTGAAGCGGCACATGAACCGGTAGCTCTCCGAGCCACCGTACTTGATGCCCTGCTTCTTCATATAGTTCCTCGTCTGCTCTGCCTTCGCCTGGTCAATGTGCTCCGGGTAAGACCAGTACTTCTCGGGGATCTTCACAAACGTGGCATTCCCACTCACCATATTGCTCACCTCGGCTTTGAACTCCTCCGAAAACTCCTTGTCATTTGCAAACAGCCAATCGTAGTGGTATCTCTTGTTAAATCTATCCTCCACGTATCGAATTGACTGCAGCATCAAGTACAACTCCTCATTCCTCACCAATGAGAAGAATGTAGCGTTCTCCCTCTTGTACGAGCTATCGACCTCCTGCTGGTCCTTGAACTTCTCAAACACCTCCTCTATCACCGGGTCCATGAACCTGAAGTCCGTGTAGTTGTCCATTGTGAAGTGCTGCTGTGGATACAAGATCTGTAGCACTTTGAGTCTCATCAGTTTGTTCAAGTACTCCATTGCCGCCCTGTGGTGGTTGTTCTGCACAGCAAACACGCTGCCCACGACGAGCAGCACGGCTACTGACGCTGCCACGAGCTGTGTGAACCTCCTTCCCAACATAATGTGTTTGCCCTTTGCATATATGAAGTTATGGCCTCTTCGAAAGAGAGGTTCTAAAATACACGGGATGATCTTCAGCCTTGTTTTGATCCGCACAATTAGTAAAACGTGTTCGCGAGGGTTATGTAAGCGTGCGTGTACTGCTTATGTAAGATCTGCTTTATTCTTAATAATGAATCTCATGCTAAGTTAGTTGGAAATAGTGTGGATTGAGTCTCTAAATATGGAAATATAAAGTCAAAACATGGGGATCATATATCCTGGAAAGTTAGTTTTTCCAAAATATGTTTAATTAGAGCATCTCTTATGATCCATTTCATAGTCCCATTCCTTTTACATCTGGCATAATCCAAATTTGAACTCCAAACCAGCTCCCAAAACATATATAAACCATGATATTGAATAATTCAATATCTAATAATAACAGAACAACTTTGAAATCCTCAAATTCCATCCGCTAAGCTTCACATAATCGAATAAATGTATCCAAATTAATCCCCGTGGTGTCCAGGTGTGAGAAACAGGCCTAGCTCATGCAATATGTATGTGTTGTGTGCGATGCCAAAAATAAATTTCTTATCGTCTCCTCGAACATTCCCTAATTCAGAAAGTGACACAACCAGCATCTATCCTGGGGGGTAAAACCAAAAAAGCCATGCAAGATTTCTCTGAGATTTTGTTGTATGGAAAGAGTACTTGAACAAAGAGCAAAAATTGAGTTCTGAGCTCTGTTAAAGCTGAGTGATGAGTGAAACGGCACAATTTTCTCTTCCAAAGCATATCTTGGATAGGCTGACCCGGAGACATTGCGCCAACAGGCACGGTCGTATTGGGATAGCAAGTAGGAGATACAACCCAAAGAGAACAATGCTCAATACACAAACACATAGAAAGAAGCCATTATCTGCCTCACAAGTTGCTGCGAAGGTTGTACAATGGAAACTGAAACACAAGGAAGAGTGCGAGAGTAAGCAAAGAGCAATGAAGATGAGGATGCACAATGCAAAGAGAAACAGAGAAGTAGTGTTGGAGAACAAGAGAGACAATGCTCGGAGATTAAGTGGGGATGAAAGAGTCTGGTCTCAGTTCAAAGTGAAGTTGGAAGTTGGGGAATTCCAGGAACATCCAAAGAGTTGTGGCCAAAAAGATAAGACAGTGTATTGTTCCCCTATTGTTTCATCTGTTGGTCGGTATTTGCTACTTGGGAAGTTAGAAAAAAGTGCATTGACCATATCATTGGATGATCAAATAACTAAATGGACTTATGAACAAGCGAAGAATCAAGTAACTGACCTTGTTAATAAGTCACTGGCGCAAGATGTCGTGAGACGCTATAATGTCCCCAATCCGTTTGATACACATTCGGAAAACATACTGTTGACTTGTCTGATGTTTCTATGTGATGATGACGTGTTTGAGTGCAAACTGGGCAAATTTTCTGAAGAAGAGTACAATGGATACCTCACTTCGTCTATGAAGCCATTGCACTTGTTAGAAGATGAGTTCATGGCATTCATAACGTCAGAGGCCATGAGACTTTCTCGGAGGCTCATCTTGAGACTACAAAGACTCGGGCCTAGACTATACTCAGCAGAGCATTTGAAATTCCTTGCCACCTGGCGTCAGTTCTGTGACCATTTTAGAGTGTTCCAAGTGTTTTTTCTCTATCGGAGTTTGCTCTTACTAAGCAGGGCGATGGATGTCTTACAAAGTGCTGCTGCCATTGACGAACACGCTGACATGGCTTCTTCACATTCTGAGAGATTGACGTGTATGGCACACAGCAAGAGACTACTGGAGAGACAATTGGGTCAGTGGTTGATGTGCACTAAGCCTAATGAAGAGAATCGGTGGTTTACATTAGGAGTGGCATTGGAGGAGAAGACTAACATCTTGTACTACCAGTATCAGAACTGTCAACGAGAGAGGATGCTTGCTAATGATACTTTTACATTCAAGGTACCGCCTGGATTCACCTCTTTGGAGTGGCAGAGATTAAGACTTGAAGTGTTTATGGATTCATATGCTCCAAAGAGAAAATCACAATCGATTGTTATGCGTTCGGGCCATCAGCTGTTGAAAACACTAGAAGCCTCAGACGTTGAAGTGTTGATGCAACGGATTGGTATGCCTTCTTTTCTAGAGGATATGAAGAAGTGCCAGTCCGTAGAAGACACAGTGGAGATGACGCTAAGATTATTTTATACTGCTGGGTATCTCTTGTGTGGGGAAGATTATCAATTGGTGACGCAGGGGTATAGAGACAAGTGCTTAGGGGACTATTTCCATAGAGTTTCTGTACTGTTTACCCAATTGACTCAGAGCCCTGGGATGAGTACGACAAAGGATCCCTTGGACTCTTACCTCAGATGGTGGTACCATCGCATGGTGGACTATACACACTCCAACGTTGATAGCTGTCTAAGGAGTTGCTCATACCTCGAGTTTGCTCAACAGATGGCCCTGTACCATATGAAGCATGAGTTAAGAGTGCCCATGGATATGGAAGACTTGGAGATGGAATTGAAGATGAAGTACGAGAAGAGACGCCTACCTATAAAGACAATCATAGTGGAAGACCTTATAAGTTGCTTACACGAGGGGAAGCCACTTCCAATACTTTTCAAACCCATGGAGCACCGAATAAAGAGTCTCTTTGAAGAGCTCGAGTCCATTGGTGACTGCTTATTGTTTACCATGGCAGTATCAGATCAGAGAGAAGTTTACAACCTCATTCCAGAGCACCTCAAGGGACCTTCTGAACAGTGGGCTGACCTGATATCCGTGCACATGTGCGTCTTTGCTGCCGTGTACTTGAGCGCTGCAGGCTTTTTGCTCTAATTAGTACCGGCTGTAGAGACTTAAGTAAGGCGGGTAACCCCACATATTACATAAGCAGATCTCAATATGTATATATAGCGCGAAAAACTGTACAGAACGATTTTGTCTATAAATTCCGAGCAGAGTCAAATTTCCCTGCGATATTTACAAGTCTTCGCTTCACTAATAAGAGGCTATTTGAAGTTTCTGAAATTGCTTTTGGGCGTACTCTTGGATTCCTCGCCGTATAAACAGAAAGAGATAGAGAGAGTGTGTGTGTGTGTGCCTGTACATTTTACCCCAAATTCAAAGCTATCCACTGGGAGACATTTGCACCCCCAACTCTCACAACATACAACCTGCAAGGTGCAATACAATACAATACAATACAATACAAGAGATGCTTAACTCCAAGGAGATCAGAATTGTCGCCCTGCTGGCGATTGACACCGTGTTCTTCCTGTTGGAGTGTATTGTTGGCTATGCCGTGCACTCCCTAGCACTGATTGCGGATTCCTTCCACATGCTGAACGATATCTTCTCACTGGTGGTTGCACTATGGGCTGTGCGTGTTGCAAAGACTAAGAACGCAGATGCTCGGTACACTTATGGCTGGAAGAGAGCGGAGATTCTGGGTGCTCTGATCAACGCTGTCTTTCTGCTCGCGCTGTGCTTCTCCATCCTGATCGAGGCGATCCAAAGACTCATTGAGCCTGCTGTGGTGACGAACCCTAAGCTCATCCTCGTTGTCGGGTTTGCCGGGTTGGTATCCAACATTGTCGGCTTGTTCCTGTTCCACGACCACGGCCATTCGCATGGTGGTAGTGGTGGAGGTGGCCATTCTCATTCCCACTCTAACGATGACCTGGAAGATGAAGAGGGTTCCGTGGGTGCATTGCTCCCTGATAACGTGGTGAAGAACTACGACGAACAGTCGAGACTCTTATCGGGCAGAGCCAACTCTTATTCGCACATGGCTGACAACGAGTACCACGCCGAGATTAGCGTTGTGTCTCAGAGTTCAGGCCACCAGCATGAACATGAACATGAACATGAACATTCTCACGGTGATACCCCAAAGCAGAAGAAGAGAAGATCGCTGAACATGGACGGTGTGTTCTTGCATGTCCTGGGAGACGCACTGGGAAATGTTGGTGTGATTCTCACAGCTCTGTTCATCTGGAAGACGGACTACTCGTGGAGATTCTATTCCGATCCTTTGATCTCGCTAGTGATTACGGCCATTATTTTCTCCTCTGCACTGCCATTGTGCAAGAGAGCATCAAGAATTCTACTACAAGCTACGCCTACGCATATCTCAGCTGAAAAAGTACAGAGGGAGATCTTGGGTGTGGAAGGTGTCAAGTCCGTACATGACTTCCATATCTGGAACTTGACGGAGGATATCTTTATCGCCTCTTTGCATATCGAAGTGGATGCGAGCCCAGAGACTTTCCTCGTTATAGCAAGTGAGATCCGTGCAGTGCTTCATAACTATGGAATCCACTCTGCCACTGTGCAACCAGAATTTGTTGGGCGTAACAATATCTCTGCAGAGGTTTATCACCAGTTTACCAAGATTGCCAGTGGTAAGTTCCCCTCTAGGAATAACTCCATGGAGGCATTGACCGCTTCGTCAATCGATAACAACAAAAACACTAGTAACGTCTACGGATCTACTACGGGCGAGTGTATCATCGACAGCGCGTTGAATTGCAACACAGAGAGCTGCTTAGACCCTACAGATGCTCATTGAAAATATACAATATTCCATTGGAGGTGTATATACTCATGTACAATCTTACCCTACGCAAATGCACAGTCTGCGACCACAGGTAGTGTTCCTACCGCTATCTTACCTAAATGATCCTGTGTATTGAAGCATGCTCTACAATGAGCCTCTCTCTTAGATATTCCTCTATATAGGAGAGGCTTCGCTTGTTCGGACTATTTGAGCACTCCCCCTTCGTATAGAGAGACACACCTTTACTGTACATATTTACGCATATTTACTGCGCTACCAACGTACATGCATATCACATCAATCCAAAAAACACCGAGAAAAGCAAAAGCAACCACAATACAACAAAATTCCTCTCCATAGGCATAGCGTCATTTATATGGACACTGTTCGTAGGCCTGGAACTGGCCATTGTGCTGTCGCCACTCACCAACCCAATCGAAGCATCCGATGCACTTGTAGACACATCAGTATCGTTAAAAGTTGACCATGCCCTAAAGATGTAACTTCTCTCATACGAGTCTCTGTTGTTCGTATCAAACCCGCGCGAGGCGTCCCAAAACATAAACCCTCCAAATATTTGCTCATTCTCTTTGCTCTGGTTTAATACCGCCACCGTTTCAAAGAGTACATTGACGTCAGCCACAAACCCGGAACCAGCAGCATGCTTAGCCGATGGGAGCCCCATAAACAACTTTGTGTTATTGTGTCCCAAACGGGCCATCTCTCCAGTCCATTCTTCGAAATTGTAACCTTTTGAACCCAATTCACATACATGGTTGTTATAGAACTGAATATAAATTTCATCGAGCTCAAAGTTCTCAATCAAGTCAGACATGTGTTCCTCAGGCAAGTTACACTGTGGTGCTGCAGTGAAATAATACCGCTTGGAACCGTACTGCTCAGAGAGAGACTTCAACTCACGTGCAAGCGCCAGATATCCAATCTGGTCGGTAGTCTCAATGTCAAAGTCAAATCCATCCACCACAGAGCTGCCAAAGCTTCTATGGGAAGAGTGACCCTCCCCAAAGTGGTCCCATAGAGTATGTGCAAACTCTCGTGCTTCGTCATCATCCATGAACCCGTAGTGTTCCCCCTTACTGGCTTCTCCTCCTAGCGAGAGCAACACTCTCTTGCCCATCCTTTGGCACATCTTGATGCTGTCTTCCAGCTTGGGACAGATCGTATGTCCCTCATCGTCTTCGTTGCACATGTCGGACAGATTTAACTGGAACCCATCAGGGTAGTCATCGGTGTCGATGAACGCCCTCCCGAATGTGGCAACAAATGCCAGCACAACGGTGTCCACAGAGTCAGATTGACAATAAAAAGACAGATCATTCTGTGCTCGTTCTCCAGCCTCTGCTTGGCCCCAATATACAGAAAATGTCTGTTGGCTACCAAAAGTGGCCGATGCGAGGTTCACCAGGGACAGAAGTCCAGCCAGAGATCTCATCATATATATATATGGCTATCAATTGTCAATGGTATGGCCTTTGATACGGACTATCAAGAAAGAGGATGCGATATGGGAGATATATAAGAAAGCCTTGTGAGTCAGTATCAGAGTTCTCAACGTCTTTTTAGGAAGATCGCCATATATAACCTCTCACTTGGCTATATGCAGATCGTTTTTATTAATAGCTGATTGATGAGCGCTCGCAAGTACAAGTACTATGACCCAGAGTTCTAAGAGTTGTCTAGCATTAGTCATTACTTGGTTTTTATGTTATCTCTCTCCGGCTTCTTCTTCTTGAACTTCCAAAGCCGGCTCCAAGAATGGTCTTTCGAGGCCGTTGCAGCAGCTGCGCTTCTCAAATCACTCACGCTCGATGAGTTGTGAAGCTCTGAAGGTGGTGGTGGTGGTAGTAGTTCTACCGGTGCCGACCCTCCAAACGTCTGTATTCTCTGGATGTTCTGGATGGAGGATGGCGATGTAGTGGTGGAATTCGTGGACCCGAACGATACGGTGGATGAGGAGTTCTGTTTCAAATGGTTCTTCAAAAAGGCAGAGAGAGAAGAGATTGGGCCCGAGGTCGAAGAATTCGTGGGCGAATCCACCTTCAAACTCTTGAGAGTGTCATCCTGCGGTGAGTAGTCCGTTGGCAAATCGGCTCTCGCAGTAGTAGCAATAGCCACAGGTTGCACAATCTTAAGACTCTCTTCTTTCGTTACCAGTTTCTCCTGCTCGGACAGAAACTTGTAGTAGATATTCTCCCGAAGTAGCTGCAGTACGGCGTTCTTTGCTGGCAGCAGTGTTAATGGCGAGTGGTAAAGAATCTTGGTGTTCTCGTATTCCTGCACCAAGTCCTTGTAGACGTCCGAAGGTAGGTTGATCTCATATGGTGAGTTTCTCAGCACGTAATATGTGACGATGAACTCAAACTTCTCCGCCAGCTCTTCCTTTAGCAGCTGACGTACTTCCATCTGCCTGGCAGCCTCGTTGTATTCCGTCTCGTCGTAGCTGTTGGCTCTCTTGGAGGTCTCTGAGCCAGACCATAACTCTGAACACTCGGGGGGTATGGCAATCTTTTTGTGCTCATGTGACGCCACATTGCATAGACAGTCGTGGCTATTATCACACTGGTAACTTGGCTTGAATAGCGTATCCCAGTCTTGGTTCTTGTGCGAACTCAATGTCCGTGGCCTCGTCAAGGACACTTCCTTTGTTTTGGACCGTGGACCATCCAGATCAACAAACGACTTGGTGTCGATGTCGTCCTGCGACTTCACAATCTGCGGTAGCGTCAGCTCGTTCACCAAGTTCGAGATGTCCGTGTCATCTAGCGAGTGTATCGAATCCATCCGTGTCTTTGAATCGTCATCTTCTATGTTCTCTGCGCTATGTGCCGGAGTTCGTTTGCCCACGGGGTCATCGGGCTCTGGCAGCTCTATGATCGAAGGGTGCCGTCTTCGGGAAGACGAAGTGGTGAATATCGTCGCCACAGACTGCTTTCGTTGGTATTGTGTGCTCCCTTGCTGTTGTCCTTCCTCCTTGCACTTCAATATTGAGCTCTGGCGCTTGAAGATCTTGTTCCAGATCTTTTCATAGTGGTAAATCTCAATCAGAAACTTCAGATTCTCCTGACAATGCGATGTTGTGATGTATTCCCTAAACTTGGCATAACTAAAGGGCCTCTCTTCATCTTGTTCATTTAGCTCAAACGTCTCTGCAAGCCGGGAGTAGTAGTCCTCGCAACACTGGTTCACGAGCGTTTCGAGCGATGGCGTGTTGAGCCTGTGCGGCATCTGATGTGCTTCGGACTTTCAAGCTTTCCGTATCCTCAAGCTTCTCTAGAGAGCAAGCCTAGAGATATATGCACGAAATAAATATATATATAAATGTCTAAAAGATCAACAGTTCTGCTGCTAAGCATTTCTTCGCGAACCTTGGATTTTTCATGTCGTGATATAAAGTAAAAAAAATTGCTTTTTTTGTGCTTTTGCTTTTGCAGGTTGGTATATGCTACTCTCTCGGGTGCAATAAATTGATGTAATCTGTAATAAATGATTATATATATATATATGTATTGCATCATTGGATTTAGCATATATCAACCGTATAAAACCTCTATATTTCGACTGAAATGATCAATAGTACCAACTCCACGTCGCGAATTTGGCACCTGCCAGCGAAGAATGATCAACACTTCTAGAATCTACTGTCAGGGGCTTCTTCATGGAGAACTGTTAAAATTCAAGGCGGGCGGCCCGGGTCACGGACCCGACTTTACATTCTGGACCGCGCCTGTAATCTGGATGCTTGTGTATTATTTAACGGTGGTAAGGCTGAGCCGGAGGCCGAATGCTAGGCATGGTGGTCTGTGCTCACCCAGCAGTGGCCGGTGCCAGGTGGCGTGGACCCCAAGCCAAGTATGTGGTATCGCATATATATATATATATATATTTATCCAATATATGTAGTACCCGGCTGCTGTAATGTACCCCGTGACACATATCATGATTTATTTCCTCGATATCACCATTTTTTTTTCCTTTTTACAGGTGTCACCCCCTTCGGGTTGAGGCAACTTTATTCGCGACTTAGCATAGAGGCTTAGACCACCCCTTGTTAAAAAAAGTGGATCTACACGAAGGCATAAGCATATGCCCAGAGCTTCTTGATTCTTCAGATCTGCAAACAGATGGTAACACCATCCTTCGCAGCCAACTGCGTGGTGTCCACGGAGACGCTGCCAGTGGGGTTCAAAGACCACACTTTGTGTAGCAATGGCAGCATAGGCATCAAGCTGTATCTCTGCGTGCGTTCATACACTTTAGTGATCTGCGAGCTATACCAGTCTCTGTTTCCCCTGCCGATGATACCCACACCCAGAGTAAATAGCGCTAATGGGAAGATTCGTATCGTTTCCAATTGTGATTTGTCGATTGTTAAAAGTTGGGCGAATATCTCTTTTACTTGCGCCAACAGTTTCTTCACCAGCAATACCGATTTAGAATTCAGTGGGACGTCATGGTAGACCGTTTGGTAGAGATATAATAGAGATGATTGTATGGCAAATCTCTTTTGCACTTGTTGGACATCTGATCCTTGTGGCAATTCGACTTGGGAGATCATTTCTTGTATTGTGGATTCCAGGACACCAGCTTCTTGTAGGATATCGCTGAGGCGCTCACCAGCTAAGATGTCATACGACCCATCAAAGCCCCGTGACCCGTCCTGCTTCACCTCTGAATTGGCGCTGTATGAGACAGTCAGCAGCCTCTGTAGATGGTTGACATGGCCATAGACCTTCATGAGGTCTCTAACTTCGTCAAACCCGTACTGTGCGGTGTATTGGATGTTGTCATAGAGATCTAAAGATACCTGTGTGCTAAGGAAGCTCTGGAAGGACTTCCAGTCGATATATGGCATTTGCTCTCCGGAGTACAAATAAAACAAATGGTGATTCTCGTTGATGAAAATCGGGGACATCATCTCCATTAGGCATTGACCTGTTAGCGTTTCTGTGAATTTCTTTGGCCCGCCTCTGAAGGACACAAGCGCATGTGATATACTCAGTAAGTGTTGTACTAGCGTTGTGGGGGTTCCCTTTAGTACCTCAATTTGTAGCAAGTAAAACAATAAGATCATTGTGTGGTCGCAACATAGAGATGAGGGATACCGCACACGTACTTGCAATTCCTCCAATATCGACAAATGTAGTTGTTCGATCGCCTGTTCGTACTGCATGAGCTGTAGATCTCTACAATGGTAGAACGACAACACTAGCGTAGCCTCCAAAACAGTAACATTGCCAAACACAAGGGGCAAACAGATCTGTAGTGCAGATACAGTCTCTTTGGTCATCGGGACATTAATGGGTGGTGCCATTTCAATCTCACAGAACTTGGCAAACAGTCGCTCTGCCACTGGCCGGGGTAGAAGAGACTCATCAAAGTTGACTATTGTGACTTGCTGATTCTCTGCGAGTCTTACGCCGGACTCTTTCACATAGTACTCTTTACTCAGATTCTCAGTCTCAATGGTGATCATCACATCTTGGAACGACGGGAAATGTGGTTTTACAATATCTTTCGGAGTGCCACTGGCCTCAACGCCATACCCGTTCTTCTCCAATGTCCGGCCAATGGACTTCTCTGCCTTGGAGCTGTTTCTCACTGTGATGGACTTGAGCACTTGTGGATGTTGCCTCACAGATCGTACTCTGAGAGAGGACAGTACAAAGTCGTTCAGAGAGAAGTTCCTCGGCAGTGTTATTTCATCGTCAAAGTTCCTCTCCTCTGTTTCATCCGTCAGGATCGGAGTGTCACTGTTGGCATCTTGTGCAAATTTCTGCCTCGGTAAATACACCTTGGGGCTCAGTGCAAACAACAACTCATCGGCATGTCTCTCGTGGTCCTTAGCCGCATCTACAGCGTCGGTGAGCATCCCAATGAGCGAAGAACTCGTTACATCTGTGGGTAGCCTGGGCCTGGGCAGTATACCGGGCTTCTGATGCTTTTGCCTTTGCTCTTGCTGTTGATGTGGCCTCTTCGGTCCTTGGTATGAAATGATCTTTACTGGGTCGAGATGGCATTGAAGCCCTCTCTTGATACACGCTTCGCAAGATGACGCATCGGGTTCTAAGGAGCACTTGCGCTTGGCCTTGGTGCACGGCTGGCACCGCGGTCTCTTGGTGCGTAGCATTTCCAGCAATTGTCTTGTGGAGGGGTTAATGTGTTGGGCTTTTTGTATATGGGAATATAGGAATTTTTGTATATCGGAATCTAATCTATAGTTGTATATGGAGACACTATCGCGGAGATCTGTACAGAAAGAGAGGTTGATACGGGGAGACGGGAGATGGGACACCAATTACTACGTAAAAAGCGCGAATGGGGTTTTAGGCTGCTGTAGTTTGATATCTAATGGATCACTGTATGGCTTTTTTTTTGATATATCTCGACAAACTATAGAAATATATTATTGCATATTGCATATTGCATATCGCATATCACATACACGCCCCCGCCTCACACACACACACACATATACATCAAAGATGGGTCTCTTCCCTCAGATGGACCGGTCGCAGGTGGCGACGCAGTTCGACTCTGAGATGATAGAAGAGGATAAAGAGGAAGACGTGTGTTCCATCACGACTGAGATGGTGAGGGAGAAGATTGAGCAGTTGTACCAAGGGGAATACAAGGACCGTGTGGGTGATAAGTTCTTCTATACCAGGGTCTTTGGTCGTACGAATGAACTGGAAGTTGAGGACGAAGATATTGAGGATTTCCAAAAGTATGACGCTATGGTACACAGGGAAGCCATATTAGAAAAAAAGGCCAAGCATGTGCTTAGTGAGATGCAGCGCAGCGATATCCGTGTTGGTGTCCCACTGGAAGCACAGTTCTCACCGGGCGTAGAGCTCGTCAACGGCACGAAGAAGCTGATGATGCTACCCACAGAACTACAAAGAATAAAGACAAAGGAGTTTAACCCGAAGCTACTCAGAGAAACCACAAGGGGAAGTAATATGACCGAGGTTGTTGACATCTCATCCGACCACTTCATCGACAAACCGAGAGAGATTTTGATATCGGAGAAGAGACCCTGGGGACACGAGAACAAGGAGCAGAGGTACCACTTACAGAGGAAACTTGCCAAACCACAAATTCAAATGATCGCATTGGGAGGAACTCTGGGTGTGGGGCTCTTTCTGTCCTCGGGCAAGGCTTTTTCCATCTCCGGGCCCTTGGGATGCTTCTTGGGCTTCTTGATCTCCGGATCCATCGTCCTGGCGACGATGCTTTCTTTTGCAGAGATGTCCACTTTGATCCCAACGACCTCTTCGATCTCCGGGCTGGCCTCGAGATTTGTTGAAGATGCCTTTGGATTTGCCCTTGGCTGGTGTTACTGGCTGTCGTTCACCATTGCGATGCCTGGTGAAGTATGTGCGGCATCCATCATGCTCTCTTACTACCAACATCTGGACCTTAGTGTTGCGACACCATGCTTTGTTGCACTGTTCTGGGCGCTCATTCTGGGTGTGAACCTGATGGACGTGCGCGTGTATGGTACAGTCGAGTATTGCTTCTCTCTGTTGAAGGTACTGATTAGCGTTGCGCTCATCATCTCCATGGTGATCATCAACATCCAGGAGCACAATGGCTTCAAGTTCTGGAACCCCAAGAGAGACTACTCGGTGTTCACATACGGCCCATTCAGGCCAACGTTTGACCTTAATGACGTCGGCACTGGTGCCCTGGACGGTATTGGCGGTGGCGTGGGGAGACTTTTGGGTGTGCTTTCTTCTGTCTTGATCTCGTCATACGCATACACAGGCTCGGAAATCGGTTTTGTCGCCTCTATGGAGTGCAAGAACCCACGCAAGGCGTTGCCAAGTGTTACCAAGCGAGTCTTTGGCCGTATTGTGGTTCTCTACTTGCTATCGATCTTCCTCGTTGGGCTGAACGTCTATGCGGGGGATCCACGTCTCTTACGCTACTACGCACCTCAAGGTGGCTTGCAAGAGCTCCCGGAGGGATACCTCTCCAATTTCGACTTCCAGTGCAACTCTGCTTCTGTGGGCGAGTTCTCCAACGGAAATCAATCGCCGTGGATTATCGCATTACAATCCTCAGGGTACTGTCTCTTCTCCGCTGTGGTGAATGGCTTCTTCATCATGTTTGGTGTCACCGCCGGTTCATCTCACCTTTACGTCTCCTCACGCACCTTGTATTCCATGGCCACTCAACGTAAGGCATTCTCGGTTTTTGCAACTTGTTCTCGTGCCGGAGTGCCCTACGTCTCTGTGCTGTTCTCCGGTAGCTTCGGTCTTTTGGCGTTCTTCTCCGTCAACCAGGAGGCGTTCGGAGTCTTCCAGGACTTTGCCAGCATCTCATCTGCTTCTGCCATGCTTATGTGGTCTGGGATGTGTCTATCATTTTTGAGGTTCTACTACGGCCTGAAGTTGAGACCGGACATAATCTCGAGATCAGATCCTTCCTATCCTTACAGATCCCCACTGCAACCGTTCCTTGCCATCTACGGGTTCTTTGGATCGCTGCTCATTGTGTTCCTCATGGGCTTTGTCGTGTTCCTCAAGGGGTTCTGGGACACAAAGACGTTCTTTGTCAGCTATGGCGCACTGATGCTATTTGTGATATGCTACATCGGTTACAAGCTTGTGAGAAGCTCCAAGATACACAGGTTGGATCAGCTGGATCTGGACTCCGGCAGAAGAGAGATGGACAGGATCGTGTGGGATGAGGAGAAGTACTATATCAGCTCAGTGGGGGAAATGTTGAAGAAGAGCATTAGCTGGCTGGCCTAAGGGGGCGAGTGCACCCGAAACACACACACACACACACACATATACACCCAAATGTTTATACGACCTAATGATTTATGACCAATCTACTCATACTATATTAATATAAAAGAAATCCAGAGATCTCTACCTGAATTCCGTCTCCACCAGCGCCATCAACTTGGGGAAGATGATATCGGATGTCTCGCCTTCCACGGACCGGAAGATACCCCGCTCTCTATAGAAGTCCATAACTGGGCCAATTGTGGCATTGTAAGTGTCCAGTCTCTTCTGGAAAACCTCCACGGTATCGTCCACTCTCTTGGTTAACGGCTCTCCAGTGACATCATCTTTCCCCGCTATCGCAGGAGGATTGTACTGCAGGTTGTAAACCCTACCACTCGGGACGTGAACCCATCGGCTCTCAATGCGCTCCAAAATTACACTATGGGGAACGCTGAGTTCGACCACGAGGTTCAACGGAGATTTAACGAGGTCTTTCTCTAGGATCTCCGCTTGGTTCAGAGTACGTGGATACCCATCCAACAACCAATGGCTCTGCGGTGTCAGCAGCCCTCTACTTCTCAACTCGCCTACCACCATTGAGGACATCGTCTCATCGGGCAAAAGACCGCCTTCTGATATGATCTTTTGTGCCTGTTGTCCTAATAGAGAGCCGTTTTGAATCTCTTGACGTAGTAGATCGCCGGAAGAGATTGTAGGAAGCGACACACACTTCAGAAGTTTCGAAGTCTGCGTGCCCTTGCCCGAGCCTGGTGCTCCCAGAAGAAGCAGTCTGAGTGGGCGACCGAGCATATTTTCGTGTTAGCTCCTCTATCCAGCAGCTTATATCAAAACTATTCAAGTCTTATGGGTGCACGTCCCAGCAGATTTCAGGGGTTGGCCGCTTGTGGGGTTTTTTATTTTTTTTTCATTTTTTTTCTCTTCTCCAGATCTCGGCTCAACGGAGTTCCGTTGGCCCATTTGTTCACCAAAGGAAAAAAAATACAAAGAACTGACTGAAATTTGGTGAATATTTTTTCTATAAACACTCTAAAAGCACATGCTCAGGGACTTTACCCCTACCGGGCTCCAGGGGGCAAAGAACAGAGCTCTTTGAACACTCTGTAGTTTCCCAGTGGCGATGTATCTCTCGCTGAGCTCTTCTGCGGTGACTTTACCCTTCATACCGATCTTCAATGCCACCGAGTCATCCAGCTCTTTCCACACTCTCAAGTCGTCTGGGAACATGAATGCAGACGTCTGCCATGCAGACTGTGCGTCCTGGCCAAGGCGTTTGCTAATCTCGGAGATCAAGTAAGGAACGTTCTTGAAACGGTCGGCTATGAGGTCCGACAGTGTCAGGGATTCCAGCTCCGACTTAATGATCTCCAAGTAGTCCTCAAGATCGTCAATCATGGAGATAGCGCCAATAGTCAACGTCACGAGCAGAGAAGACCCATGCGTTTCAATGCTGTGGAACAGCTGGTCCAATGCAGCCTGCTTGGCCTCCTCTGTGTCGTAGATGTACAACACCTGTGCAATCAGCACCACGAGTCTCTTTGCGTCCTGCGAGAGAGCTAACACTTGCTTGAACTCGTCCAATGACTCATCAAATCTGCCAGTGAAGAAATAGGCGAGCCCCAGAACAGTACGGCATGAGATAACAGTCTTTATGTCTTCACTCAGTTCCAAACACTCTAAGCAGGAATCAATGGCCAAGTCATACTGCTTGACACCGAGCTCGAATCTGGCAGATTGTGCCTTGACACGTGCAAAGCCCCTTAAAACATTCTCATCTTCAGTCTCCTCATACGACTTTTCTAAAAGCACCAACAGTTGATCGGAAACGTCCTTACCCAGCTGATAATCGTTAAGTCTCTCAATAATTAAGCATGAGACTTCCAGACCAAATCTGTCCAACGGGTAATGTTTCAAATACTGCACCATACCGTAGCTCGCAGTACTCAACTCCTGCACTGCTTCAATGTCCTTGACATCATCGCCCTGGCCAATTCTCTTCAAACAGACACTCGTACCGTACGCCAACTGTGCACTAGGGTTTTTACCATTCGACAGCACGAACGCATGGGTGTACAAGTTGGAAGCAGTGAGAGAGTCACCTTGGGCTTCGGCAGCAAGAGCATGGCCTAACCAAGAGATAGGTTCCGTTGGTGCCAACGACTGACCACGCATATAGGCTTCGGTTGCTAAAGTGTGGTCAGCGTAGCGCAAGTACAAGAGTGCCAAGTTGGACCACGTCTCTGCATTCTTCTGGTCAATCGTCGAGGCCTTGATGAAGCAGTGCTGCGCAACACGAGGGTTCACGGACATAGATGCGATACCCAGGGCGATCCATGGCTCTTGGTAGTTGTTCTGCAGCTTGAGCGAGCGCTTGAGAGAGTCAATGGCACCGTCACGGTATTGTAATTGCTTCGTCCGGAGATATGCAATCAGCTGCGAAAGACCGAGGTTATATACTGCAGAGGAGAGCAACGTTCTGGATTTTGGCTGAAGAGCGAGCGCTGCTTGATTACAATGCACCAGCATCATACAGGCAACTTCCACCATATTTTCTGACTTGACGCACTGTTCAATGGCATCGGTGTTAATCTCAACTGAAGACCTTTGGAGTATTTCCAGCACTCTCTGGCTAGGGAACTCCGAGATCTTGGACTGAACTTGTAAGAACAGCTGGATAAGATCACTGAGGGTCTTCCAGAAGTTGTATGATTCTGTGTTTCCCCTATGAAGGTACTCAACTGCTTGAAGCGCAAGGCCGATGGCCTTACCAAAGAACCCTGTGAGCAAACAATGACTGGCGTACTTGTACATGGTCTCGTAAAGCCCGGCAATAACACATTCCTCACCAGGTCTCACAGCCAACACTTCTTCAAGTAATCTCAGAGCCTCGTCGTACTCACCAATCTGCAACTGCATCGTACCAATTAGATACTTGGCAATCCAGTGCTCTGGCTCGAGTTCCAATGCCCGTGTAAATACCTTAGCAGCGGCTTCAAGACGACCACAACCAGCATAAGCCTCCCCCAAACCAACCCATGCTTCAGCATCATTGGCGTCCAATCTGATGGCGTTCTGGAACCACTCAACGGCCTTCGCAGCGTCCTGCTGCTCCAGAGAGGCACACCCAAGCACTCTATAAGGCCATGAGTTGTGGCCCAAGCGACGCTTAGCACTCTCAGATTCCAGCAGCTTGGAGCAGATGGCCTGTGCAGCGGACCAGTCGCACTGGTCCGTGGCGTCGGATACCAAATGGCGGGCAGAGGAGATTTCGGAGGAGCTCAATTCAAACGCCTTAATGAAACACTTGCGTGCCCTCTGTGGGTCGTTATAAGCCGTGAGGTAGATCTCACCAAGAGAGGTGAAAGACGGAGCAAAGTTGGCGAACGATCTGAGAGATTCTACGAGGTGTTCGTACGCCTTTGAAACGTCTTCTGTCTGGCGATAACTCTCTGCAATCTTCCAGTTCACACGTGCCTTCAGTTCAAGCACATACAGGGTGTTTCCCGATAGGTCTTTCAACACTCTTTCCAGTCCGATACGACCAGAGTCGTGTTCTCCCAGCTGGACCTGGACCCACGAGAGTTCCATGAGTGCCTCGTTATTGTCTGGGAACTCAGTGCATACAAGATGGAGAAGCGAACGGGCATCCTCCAGTTGTCCCTTCTCTGCCAGGATTAGGCCCTTGCTGATTCTGGCCTTGACATTGTTAGGTGAGTCTGCAAGCACCTTGTCGAAGATCTCCAGCGCACGCTTGTGATTCTTAGGAGCCTCGTGGTATGTCAGCACAACTCCATAATTCACAAGGTAGTCCTCCTTGGTGCATGATAAAACAACGCCCAGGGACCGTGTGGCCTGCGCCAATAGCTGGATTGCGGACTGGCAGATGTAGAACCCTTCCTCGTACATCTTGCAATGAATGTGGTACGACAGCACGATTCTATAGGCAAACAGTGACGTCTTACAATGCTGGAGTGACTGTGTCATTAGCGCCATGATTTGGTCCTGTGTGAGCGCGGAATCTTCTTCCATGGTGGACATCTCTTGTAGTTCTCTCTCCTCCTCGGGCATCTCCTCTTTCTGTTGCTGCTTCTGTTTCTTCTTCTTCTTCTGCTTTTTCGTGCCATCCTCGAGTTCGATGTTATACGTGGACATGTCCGACAACAAGTAGGCGTGCACAATTTGGCATAGTGGCTCACTCTTAAACATCAGCAAAAAGTCACGCAGTACCTGTGGGTCCAATTTGGAGATGTCCTGTGGGTCGATCCAGTCAAAGTACAAAAGCCAGGCATAGAACGACGTGTGCTTCACCGTGACCATGCCTTCAACCATCTCCTTCACCTGTGAGAACAGCGTCTCCTTCTCATGCTGTGGCGCGGCCCTGAGCATCGCATGCCTGTACTTCAGCAGCTTCTCTTCAGTCTCACGCCTCTGAACATCGTCGTTGATGATATTGATCAGCTGCTCGTACAGCTGGGGCACTTGAGACGTCTTATAGATGGCCCACGCAGTGGCAGAATCGGCCGGCTCGGGACTACCACGAGAGACCGTCATCTTATCTTTTATAGTGACACGGAAGATTTCTTTGGATTCTCTGTTCAATTGTATGTCCAAGTACTCCCTCAGTGCTGCGATTGGCTTCTTCAACAGGCCGCCAGTAGCTTCTTGCAATGGCGCATACGGAAGCAATTGCCTGAGGTACTCCTCGTGGATCTCTCCCGCTTGCCCGTCATGCTTCTTCAAGTATTCCCGGATCTCACTTAGTGTATCTGTAATCGGGTGGCCCTGACTAGAGATGACGTCGATGTACTGTGCCATCGTCTTGAAATACGCATAGAAATCATCGCTAATCTTCACAATGAGCACCAGTCCCTTCCACGCGACAAGATTCTCCGGGTCAATGGCGATTGCCTTCTTATAGCTCTTTGAGGCAGCTGTCACATGGCCCAACAGGTGGTGAGACTTTCCGGCAAAGACTTGGGCAAAGTAGTTCTGAGAGTCCAACTCCAGAGCATCCTCAGCCAATGAGAGAGCATATTCTGCGTTGTCGTCCTGCAGCGCCTTCTTAGCAGCTTTCAAAAGGTCCTTCACAGACATTTTGAGCCGTTTCTTTTGCGCAATTGGTATGTTTTTATGGAGAGTTTGGAAAATGCTTATAGTCTGATGGGCGACAGTGGCTAACTAAGTTGCAAGGGTCGGCTCTTCTTCTTGCGTGGTGTTTGGGTGGTGATGGGCCGTGGCCCTTGGATTTTTTATTAATGACACTTAACTTAAAGGCAGACGATACGCGCCATACCTTTCACACACGCGAGTTCAAGCGCGCGTTTGCTATTGTTTTGGTTTCCTAGCCTTTGATTCAGACGCGTATAGACCCGTTTCATTCCCCATCACCACCCATCTAAAGAGAACCACACGGCGGCTAACGAAGATCACACAAAGATGGCCAAGGCAGTGAGCACACCGAAGCGGACACCGGCGAAGAAACCCAGCTTGTCGGACTCGAAGATGAAGCAGTCGTCGCTGATGGCGTTCTTCGGGAAGGGAAAGGCTACGAAGCCTGTCACGTCGGCGAGTAAGCCCAAGGACGCGTTCAACAGCTCGTCAGACTCACTTCCTTCTCCTTCATCTTCTCCTTCTAAGGAGGAAGATGCCACTGTTATTGACGACGAAGATGGAACACATGAGGACAAGGAAAACACGGCTTGTGACACGTCCATATGCTCAGACACGAAGCTCATGAACACACCAGTGACGCCAGCAGAGGTTATCAAGAGACCGCTGCAGGAGAGAAATACCAATATGAAGACCGACAGTGACGAGCCCGAGCCAATTGACACCCAGAACAACACTTTGGACAACGTGCCTTCGAGTCCTACAAACTCGAGAAGATCCAACAAGAAGAAAGTCAGCTATGCAGAGCTAAGCGATGACGATGAAGAGGAGAGCGTCCCCATGAAGCAATCACAGCGTAAGAAGCGCCGTGTTGTGGCCGATGAAGATGAAGACGACTTTGTTCCAGACGAGAAGCACGAAGAATCTGATGATGATTTGGTTGACTTTGTCGTACCAGATGACTTTGAAGATGATAAGAACAAAGCGGAGGACTTGGACGATGACGATGATTTTATTGAGATCACTCAACCAAAGTCAAAGAAGAAATCTTCTGATTTATCTTCTGGTTCGAAGCTCTTGCAATTTCAGTCTTCATCAGACTATCAGCCAGCTGTCAAGAAGACAACACCGGCAAGCGCAAAGCCTGCACCAAAGCACCAGAAGTTCACAAAGGAGAACGAGGAGCGCTACCAATGGCTAGTGGAGATCAGAGATGCGGAGAAGCGCACAACTGATGATCCAGACTATGACCCACGTACCCTTTACATCCCACAGTCTGCTTGGTCAAAGTTCACCTCATTTGAGAAGCAGTACTGGGAGATTAAGTCTAAGATGTGGGACTGTATCGTGTTCTTCAAGAAGGGTAAGTTTTACGAGCTCTATGAGAAGGATGCTATGATTGCTCACAACGAATTTGACTTGAAAATTGCTGGTGGCGGTCGTGCCAATATGCAATTGGCCGGTATCCCAGAAATGTCCTTCGACTTTTGGGCCACAAGCTTCATTGGAAAGGGATTCAAGGTGGCTAAAGTTGACCAGATCGAAACAGGCCTTGCTAAGGAGATCAGAGAGAATGGTGTCAAGGGTAAAAAGGATGTTATCCAAAGGGAGTTGAAATGCGTCTTGACAGCTGGTACTCTGACAGATGAGACCATGCTTCTAGATGACATGGCATTGTACTGTTGCTCTGTGAAGGAGGAAGCTGATCCAGAGGATCCACATGCAAAAATCTTTGGTGTGGCCTTCATTGACACTGCCACGGGCGCTATTAACGTGACAGAGTTCAAGGACGACAGTGAGTGTACCAAGTTTGAGACTCTCATCTCTCAATTGAGACCAAAAGAGATTATTGTGCCGAAGAATGGTATCTCATCACTTGCTATGAGAATCATCAAGTTCAACTGCCAATCCAATGCCATCTTCAACATCCTCAAACCAGACACTGAGTTCTACGACTTCGATTCCACTTTCGAAACACTGACGAGAGGCGATTATTTCCCAGCTGAGAACTTGGACGATCTCTCCAAATGGCCAGAGACTTTGAGAAGTTTTTATGAGACTCAGAAGATGGTTGGCTTCTCTGCATTTGGTGGTTTGCTGTGGTACTTGAAGTCACTCAAGCTCGACACTTCGCTCATCTCTCAGGGTAACATTACTCCATATACCACTATCAAGCCGCTGACTAATTTAGTCCTTGATGGCCAGACTTTGCAGAATTTGGAGATCTTTGCCAACTCTTTTGATGGGAGTGAAAAGGGAACACTTTTCAAGCTTGTGAACAGAGCCACGACGGCCTTTGGTAAGAGACTCTTGAAGACTTGGATCGTCCATCCATTGCTAAACAAGGATGACATTGAGTCCAGATTGGATGCTGTTGACCAGTTGCTGGAAGATGGAGACTTGAGAGCAACACTTGAGACATACTTGGCCAGGCTTCCGGATCTCGAGAGATTGGTATCTAGAGTACATGCTGGCCAATTGAGGTTGAAAGACTTCACCAGAGTCATTGAAGGGTTTGAGGACATTTTGAGTATGTACAAGAGCTTGGGATCTTATGAGATGAAGGGTGCCCTAAAGTCGCTTTATGACACGTTCCCCAAAGAGCTTGGAGAGTGTTTGAAGAAGTGGGACGATGCATTTGACAGATTGCATGCCAAGGAGAAAGACATTCTTATCTTGAGTTCTGGTGTTGAAGAGGAGTACGATGAGTCCAAGGAGGTGGTCAATGGCTTGGAGCAGGAACTCAATGCCAAGTTGAAAGAGTACAGAAGAGAGTTTAAGACGCAGTCCATTGAGTATAAGGACTTTGGTAAGGAGCTTTACACCATTGAGATCCCTGTCTCCATCAAGGTGCCATCCTCCTGGAAGCAGATGGGTGCTTCTAAGAAGACCAAGAGATACTGGTCACCAGAAGTTGAGAAGCTTTCCAAGGAGATCGCCAGGGCAAAGGAGCTCCACAAAATCTTGGAGGAGTCCTTGAAGACCCGCATGCTCTCCAGATTCGATAAGGACTACACTGTCTGGAACAGGGCTGTATCTTCTGTGGCAAAGTTCGACTGTCTCAGCTCATTGGCAAAGACCTCAGAGTCCATTGGGTTCCCAGCTGTACGTCCTGAGTTTGTTGAATCTGAGACTCGCTCTTTGGAGTTCAAGGAATTGAGGCATCCATTTTTCAACACCGGTGTCACATCCGCAAAGGAGTTCATTCCAAACGATATCGTGCTGGGTGGTGAGAATTCTAACATGTGTCTCTTGACTGGTGCTAACGCTGCTGGTAAGTCCACAGTGTTGAGAATGACATGTGTCGCTGTCATTTTGGCACAGATTGGTTGTTATGTTCCAGCAGAGTCCGCCAAGATGACGCCGGTCGACAGAATCATGACGAGACTCGGTGCTAATGACAACATCATGCAAGGGAAGTCTACGTTCTACGTCGAACTTTCGGAGACTAAGCGTATCCTTGCCAATGCCACGCCAAAGAGTTTACTCGTTCTTGATGAGTTGGGCAGAGGTGGCTCGTCCTCTGACGGCTTCGCCATTGCTGAGGCAGTGCTTCACCACATTGTCACACATGTCCAGTCCTTGGGATTTTTTGCTACACACTATGCCTCATTAGGCGAGTCTTTCAAGAGCCACCCACAGATCCGTCCAAAGAGAATGGCCATCATTGTGGATGACAACTCCAAGTCCATCACTTTCTTGTACAAGTTGGAGGATGGTGCTGCTGAGGGCAGCTTCGGTATGCACGTTGCCAATATGTGTGGCATTGAGCGTTCGATTATCACCAACGCAGAGAACGCAGCTGAAGACTTCGAACACACCTCGATGCTAAAGAAGAACGCCACCGTAAACTCCGGCTTGATTCCACTTGGATTGCAGTCCGATATCTCAAGACTTTTGCACGGTGGGTGTGGTGATGGTGTGTTAGTTTACGGCGAACATGTGAAGAAGACCGCCCTCAAGAGTGTGTTTGCCATGATAGACAGCCTATGATTAGCACACACTTTAACGCATTAATGATAAATGTACACTAGAATGATATTTCAACTCATTTGTATACGAGACTTCGCCGTGATTAAGCATCGAGTACATATAACACTCAAGAGTCATAATAGTCATAAACATAATTCATAAGTAGATCACACCATCACATGAAGCCGATAGTTCTGGAAGTTGTGACCTTTGGCGCAATAAGGACATTTCTCGAACGCATAGTAAAGGTCTGTGGTCTTGGTGAGCTATTGACAACCGGCTTGGAGTCAACAAGATACATAGGCTCAGAGATTGGTGAGATGCTCTTTGGAGTTTGCGGCGCGATAAGCTCTGGCTTCAATTGCTTCGTCTTTGGCGCTCTGTTCTTGGCCTTTGCCATGGTTTCTGGGTCATTTGGCTCTTCTAAATTGACATCATTGACATATCTGGCCTTAAGAGGTGTGGATTTTAAGGGCTTGTAGTACCAAAAACTGGTGCCCTCTGAGTAATTGGCTTGCGATTCTGTCACCTTCAGTTGTTCAATCACTAGAATACCCCCAAAGAAGTCACTGATGGTATTAGAGTATCGTGGATCCCTTAAATTCAAGATATCAATATGTTCCTGAGGGACAACCGGAGCTGAGTTCTGCTCTTTCTTTGTTATAGCTTTCTCTGCCGCATACTTCTCTGAGATGACCTTCTTTGGAGCAGCTTTCTTAGTCATTGAAGCAATCCTCTCTGGGACAGCCAGGTGATTTATCAGTGAGATGTTAAACCCTTGGTATTGGACACTGTCTTCTGGCACCTCTAAGGAAATCCAGTCGGATATTGAGGTGTAGATATCGATTGTCACAGTGCCTTCGAATGTGTTCTTTGAACGTACAAAGCCAGACAGATAACTACCTGCAAACTCTACCTGGATCAAGTTACCAAGACTAAGCGAGTTCACGTACTCAGTATTAGCTTCCTTGTTACTTTCATGCTTCTGCCTGTGAAACTTACACCAAGACTCTGTCAGATCTTTACCGAGGTAGACACCACCTGGAAGTGCACAAGTAGCGTGGTATGCTCTGGTACAACTGGGATGCGCACACTGGAAACAGGCACCGGACTTCTTTTTCTGGCAATGGGCGCACTTGAGTGCCTTTCTGGCCTTAGGAATCTTTGAAGTGTTAGCAGCATAGATGACTCCATCGACTGTTTCCAAAGTGACCTCTGGGATCATCTTAGCACACAACTTGTGACAATACTGTGGGCGACCTGGCTCGTAGATCGATTCCTTTGTCAATAAAAGATTGAGTTCTGAATATTTCATCTGAGTCTCAGGGTCTAGAGAGCTAGGACACAAAAAGCACTGTGGGTGTTTGATTTTCTTTGAGGGCGGAGCTGCTCTAGACACCGACAGCTTTCTTTTTGATCGCTTTTTCTCTTGTACTTTCTCCTCGACAGGTGGCTTTGGCACAGCAGATTTCTTTGGAAGGGAACTCTTCTTTGGTGGTGTTACCTCGACCATTGCTGGTGGTAGAACAGGTGAACTATCCGTCGATCCCCCACTGTCGGACTCAGTATCTCCTTCATCTTCCTCCACATACTCTTCTCCCTTGGAACTCTTCATTAGCTTTTTCACATTTATCCCAACAGCGTCCGTAATGCACATACATTTGGTAGCTTTCAAGCCATACTCGAACCAGTGTTCAAGCGCAAAGTTCACTGATTCGGCAATGTTGTATCCAAAGTTCATGCCCGCATGATAACCGTATGGATAGGTAATCATAAACTCGCGTTCGTTGTGGACTATCTTGTTCACTTTAACGCCGCGTGCTTCGAGGTACGCTGGAGAGACGAGGAACGTCTTATGCCTGAGGAAATCAGGACACTGTGCATACTCCCTGGGGAATGTGTCCCTCATCACTGCATCAAACTTCTCACGATGCTCCTGAGGAATCGAGTACCATTGCTTTGGTGCACCGAAGTGGATGTAGTTGATCGAGTACAAGTCCAGGTCTTCCAAATGCCATGAGAATGTGGCCTTCCACAAGCCCGCGTACAAATACGCCTCGTTCACGCCGGGGAGTTTCTCATCCATGTAGTCAAGCACGTTGGGGAGATGCGCCACGTTCCACTCCTGCACAGATTCTTCAAAGATTGAGCCGAGCATATCAGCACCGTACAATGGCTCTGTATAAAGCAAACTTTTCCAATATATTTTCTCCAACTGCTCGCACCGTTCGGCAGTAAACCCCGAGGTGTCAATGTTATAGTCAAAGTTGTCAAACACAGAACTGTCATTAAGCGACTTGTTGTTAAGCAAATACCTGTGCATCTTCATCTCACCTGCTGAAACGGACTGCCTGTTCTTCCCACGCGGTGCTGGTGGTTGGTGCTGGGGCTCCTGGCTGAGCGCCTTCCACTGGGCTATGTTAAACGACCTGGCCTTCTCAATGTTCTGCTGGGCGAACACTCCGTTCTGGCCTGAGATGTGCTGTGAAATCGGATTTCTGATCTTGATGGACATGAGCTTCTCCTTGGAGATGGCAGGCTGTTTGTCAAGCCATTCCCGTGGCGGTATCACTTTCACCACACCGGAACTCATCCCGTACTCGTTGATGCTGGTCATGTACCGCTGGAAGTCCTTGAACTCGTCCATTGAAGGCTTAAAGACGGGCACGCCGCCTACGACTTCCGCAGGCTGTGGCATATCGTAGACTTCTGAACAATTCTTGGTTCAATTGCCCTGCGTCGATTTTATTAGCCGCCCACTTGACAGATCAGAACAGCGCTGTTTAAAGAAATTGATTGTGCACCTCAATCGACCCATCTCCACATCTCCAATAAACATGGTGCGGGCACAAACCCACCGCGATAATTACTCGATTGGATTTTGTATCACACACGAGCTAGAATGCTACTATGTTTACCATTTTGATCCATTAGATTGGCAGAAAGCAATAAGGGGGCGGTAACCCAAGCTAGTGACTGTTACAAATGTCTGATTTGGTGAGTGTGCCCAGGCGGGTGCTGCGGAGAAGCACGCGGCAGAAGAAGAGGTCGGTCACTGTGGTGGAAATTCCATCACAAGGCGAAGAGTCAGGATCAGAGGAAGAAATAGTGCCTGTGCCACCAGGTAAGAGACAGAAGATTTCCCATATCACAGGCAAGTTCAAGGGCAGCAAAGTACGGCCAGCAGCGTCGATTGCCATATCAGCACTGTCGAGGCAGGCTTCTGTTTTAGAGCCGCTTGCTGTGTCCGCAGACGGCAGTGCAGACAGTAGTAGCACAGACCAGAGCACCATTGTTTCTTCATCATCAACTAGCGATAACCAGCAGTGGTGTGACAAATACGCACCAGATACCACGGCGGATGTCGCTATCCACGCAAAGAAGCTCAGGGAGGTACGAGAAGTGCTGTCTGAGATGCTCAAACCACATCCAGCGACGCCGTATAAGATCCTATTGTTGACGGGGCCTGCTGGAACTTCCAAGAGCACAGTGATAAAGTGTCTTTCACAGGAGCTCTTGAATCCACGCTCCGCCGAGAGACCTTTTATCGAATGGTTGAACCCAATTGGCCCAGGATCGGCACAGTTTAGTGACTTTCTGGATTCTGTGAAGATGCGAGTGGGCACCAGCAAGACGGTCATTCTGTTAGAAGATTTGCCCAATGTGTTTCACGAGGAGACAAGGATGAGGTTTCAACAGTCTCTATTAGAGTGGTCCTACGCAGACTACGAACTGCCACCGCTGGTAATATGTCTTACGGAATGTGACATGTTCGATGACGACAGAGGAAACAAAGGCTTCAGCATTGACAATAACTATGTGGCAGAGACTGTATTGGGCAGAGGACTGTTGAACAGTCCCAGTGTAAAAAGAATCAAATTCAACCCAATCAATTTCACACTATCGAAGAAAACGCTCAATTTGATTGTCTTGAAGGAGAAAGACGTGTTCACGGGCGTTCCCAAGGCAGAGATCATCGAAAATGTGGAGAAATATGCAAAGTTTGGTGACATTAGATCATCGATATTTGCACTTCAATTTTGGGCCAAATGGAGACTGAACGACTCTACTGCTTTGTGCCCTGATTTAGGCAAGGAGCCTGCGATCAATATCTTCCATGCTGTTGGGAAGTGTATCTTTGGCTCCAAGAAGAATGACGGCGAAGAGAGTGAGAATGATTCATTGAATCACATCGTGCGTGACTACAGCAATAGAGCTACTCAGATGAAGCTATCACTGCTAGAGAACTACACCAGTTTTGCCAAGGGACAGTTTGACATCTCCAGGGCCGCAGAAATTTGTGACACCATGAGCATTGCGGATATCATACACCCTGATTCTGTGTCATTGGAGATTGCTGTCCGTAGCATTCGCTCTACGCTTGGTGAGCTCAGATCTGAGGATACACAACACAGTGGCCTGACATTCCCTAGAGAGTGGAAAGTTGATAAAATTATGAGATTTGTGCGTAATGATATTGACAGATACGTTGAGTTGGAGTTCAGAAAGGACCACCATGCCTGGAGAACCGTTAATGATGCTAACCTACTCTATGGGTATTACGAACCACTTATCAACAAGCAAAAGGCATTCAAGAACAAATCGAAGTTGGCCTATTTGAAACACCAGGGTAAGGAGATCCCACATCAGTTGTATGCTCCACATTGGCCATACATTGAAGAGCGTCTTGGTGGTGCATTACACGAGGTGTATGGGGATCAGAGTGTTGCCACAGATGATGATCCACTGGCCATTAGCTCCAATAACGTTGCTTATTTCAATCATAAACTGTTGAGCGGGGTGGAAAATGGAGAGGATTCTGATAGTGGTACGGAATTTGATGATGATCCAATAATAGGAAGCAGTGACGATGACGATGACGATACCTTGGGAAGCGATAATGACACATTTGACAAGGAACTAATAGCAGTATCACAGAAAAAGGCCATCACCAATAGCGGTTGCTGCTCTACACAGATGACCAGGAAGGCTTCGAACATGGAGTTTTTTAACGATTTTGATGATAATGACTTCGACGATTCAGATTTGTAATCCGTTGCATCTACAGAGGGTTTATATATATGTATAAAAGTAGTTAACCTGTATGTATTAATACCTTAAACCCAATCAATAAGTTAAGCCTCCAAGGCGTTTTGGAAGAAGCTCGGGTCTTCTTCCAAGTTCTCCTTGATAATGTCCAGACCACCTTGGAACTCGCCGTTGATGTAGAGCTGTGGGAACGTTGGCCAGTCCGAGTAGGTCTTGAGCCCCTGTCTGACGCTGTCGTCCTTCAGAATATCAAAGAACCCAAATCTGACCTGATTTTCTCTAAGAATGGCCACGAGTTGTCTGGAAAACCCGCACTGTGGCGACGCTGGTGTTCCCTTCATGAAGAGCATTACGGGCGATGCCTCTGTGAGCTGCTTGAGACGAGCGTTGAGCTCCTCCTCGGTCTCCTCGTCCTCATCTTCCTTCTCCTGGGCAGGGGCAAATTGTGTCGTTGATGAGGCCGATGCCAGTGGTACCGTTGGCTGTGCTGTGAGCTTCCTCTCAGTGGTCTCACCTTGAAGCTCTCTGAGTGCGTTGACAAACTCATTGGAGTCCGAGCCGGAGATCTCCTTGAGGATTGTGTCGTCTCTGATCAGCACAAAATACGGCACCGCGGTGACCTCGAACAAGTCGGAGATATCTGGGTGTTCATCCGCGTTCACAGATAGGAACAGAGTCTGTGTGTTCTGTTCAGCGAGCTGTTGGTAGACAGTGTTGATTTGGATGCATGGCGCCGCCCACTCGGTGTTGAAGTAGATTGCGAGCAGCCTACCCTTGTCGATACCTGTCGTGAGGTCTGAGAACTGGTCTTCGGACTGGATCTCCACAACACTCATCTTTGGACCTTAGTTGGAGGCTTTAGAGTAGAATATTGAAGACTAAGTGCTTGAAATAAAATTGGGGAAATAATTGTCCGGTTTCGCCACTTTTCGCGATGGCAGGAGAATTGTGGCGACGCATTGCGCGATAGCGCGCTTTTTTGGCGCTCTGTGTCGAGTGTGATTACCGGATTGGGATACATGAGGGGGGGAAATGGGGTTCCTCATATGGATCTCATCAGATGTGTTTACAGGAATTTCAGGGAAAGATATAACTCTATTAGAGGCATCAAAGAATAACACGAAGTAAGACACTAGAGACGTCTCTTGGCCAGCTTTAGCACAGTTAGCCACTCCATGTTAACCATGGTCTTTGGGGTCCACTTCATCTTCGCCTGTAGCTCTTTCAAGTGAATGTCTGCGATATCTGGCTGTCCTTGATGCTCGACCTTCCAGCTGTGGTATGAACTCCAAGTCTTGATGTACTGGCCGTATGCTTCTAAGGGAAACTCCCTCTTGATGACCAGTGGGGTGTCCAATGACTTTGGAGGATTGCGTTCATAGACTTTCAATTGTTCGAATGAGTCCGATGGTGGCACTACGTCTTTCAACAGTGCCCTCAGGATATTTCTCCCCGGCTGTTCCCAATATGGTCCCAATCTCTCAGGGTCTTCATAGGTGAAATCCATAGCCATCTTATCGGCCTCTGGGAGATTGAACACAGGATCTGCGTACCCCCAGAAGGCCAGAGTTCCACCCGGTTTCAACACTCTTGAGATCTCTTTAAAAAAAGCTGGATGATCGAACCAGTGGATACACTGTGCAGCAGTGACCAGGTCAACCGAGGAGTCCTTCAAAAAGCCCAGATCTTCAGCAGCGGACACTTTAAACTCAACTTTGTCCTTGTACTTCTCTGTAATCTTCCCCGTTGCAGTCTCAATCATCTTCGGGGATACGTCCGTGCCGATAACGTGGTCAAAGAGCTGTGCCAATGGGAATGCAGCGAGTCCTGGGCCACATCCAACATCCACTGCCAATTTGTGTTCCCCCGTGTGGTAGCTATTAATAAAGCCGTACAATGAGTCGTCATAGGAAGGTCTGAATTGAGCATAGCCCTCGGAGTTGAAGTTGGAAGATGAGTAAGCAGCCATCTTTACTTGTTAACCTGTGGTTTGAATCAGTTCCAGGTAAACACCAATTCCCAACTACTTCAAGAGAAATATCATGCTCTATATATTACAGGAGCTCAAGAATGTATTCAGGTACGAAGCGTGCGGGGTTCCGCATTGGACATTCCCGAGATCGCAATTGCTTGGATGAGGACAATGGAAACAAAACACTACCCTATTTGGCTGATAAACAGTGAGATCACACAAGCGGTCATCTGGGTGGGTCAGTGGCTCAGTAGTCACCTAACGGTACGAGTCATCATATACAGTAAGTGGGCAATCAAGCTCTGCGCTGACTCAGCCCCGCCAATGTTATATTACGGAATCTCATAGTTCATATCTTCTCTCCGTATTGGTCTATACCTACACGCTCTAGCATCATTTAAATATCTCCTATATATGTTTACTAACTTGTATTCTCTTGATGAAGCTCTCGCTGTTTTTCCTCCATGCACTGCAAGCTCCCTCTCAACTCTGAAGAACTTCAACTTTGCGTAGCGCAAATTAACACCCTCCAGCTTCCATGACGCTCATGCAAGGGTTTCCATAGGAATAGACTGGGGCTTTGTATCCGAATCCCAATTGACCCTCTTGGCCTCCCTGCACATGAGCCTCACTGTTCTGTAGTTCGAGAGAAGTACTATCACTACAACAGAGAACCCATGGATTACATTTGAGGTTGCCACACTGAGCGAAACAAAGGGCCAGAAGCACTCCCTGCAGAGGACACTAACAAGTCATCGTCTTCAAGAATGACACCAAAGTCGGTACATCCTAAGGAAAGCAAAAATATATATTACCAGTAGCGAACCTCTCTGTCAATGAGTCCCCTTGTCTCGCATAATTGCATGGCTCTTCTCCCTAGCCATCATTAGCGCTTGACTCCGCTGAGATCAAATGGAGGAGATACGTAGAGACACGCTCGCAGAATTTGCCCTTGCCTGACAACGACAGCTGCCATGAGAGGATTAGTGGAAGTGATGGAACACAAGGTAACGACAGCAGCATGTAGCATAAGCGGAATTCGTCAGGGAGATCCAGCAGTGACAACACAGTTATAAATGAACCCATGCAGGTATCTCATCGCCTTGAGTTATGGCAGCCGCAAAGCCTGCAAGGACTTTAGAAAGAGAGTGAAGACTAGACTATGTAAAAGAGACTACAACCCAATGATCATAACAGGTCGTCTATAGTAATAAATAATTCATAAAGTCTTCATGAGTGCAATCGCCTGTTGCACGGAGTCAGAGCAGTGCTCTGTGTTGACTTGCTGCTCCAAGCGGGAGAAGTACTCCGTGAGTGCCGATTTGAACTGGGAAATGTCGTCAGATGGCAATGGCAGGTAGTAGTTGTTCAAGTCGTGGAACTCGATGATCAAAGGCGCACACAGTTCCATGGCTTCTGGAGTCATCTCGTTGACATTAAGAACAGAGTTCCAGATCTGTAGGAACCCGAGGACATCCAACTGATGAGCCTTGTCCAGAGAGAACTCATGGATGAGTCTCTGGAAAAACTGGGTCTTGGAGATGTCGTAGATAGGTAAGTTGGCCACGTTTCCTGTCAGATACGTCATAAAGGAGAACCCGTCCTCTGCTGACAACCCATGCGTGTTGATGACCTTAACACAAAGGTCGTCGCTGCCCAGAAACTGGAACACATATGGGTAAACGCCGTATTGGAACGAGCTCTTTCTCACAAACGATTCCTTGAGCATCTTCAATACCGTGTGCTTGTCCTTATGCTCCACGGCTTTCATAAGAAACTGCGACAACGAGTCCACCTTCTGCGGTGTAATCAACATCGTCGCCAAGTCGTACTCGTCATTGACTCTCTTTCTTGGTAATGCGGTCATGTAATGGTAAAGCTTTAAAGATTCTCCGTATGGTGCACAGACCATCGAGTCCTCCAAAAGATGCAAATAAAACTCGTATGAGAATTCAGGGATCCACTCGATTCTGTTGAATTGAGCCCAGATCTCCAATGCCTTGTGGTAATTAGTCTTGGACAAGCTTAGCAGGTAAGAGGACAACAAAGAAATGACTTTGGCCTCATAACCATCGTAGCTCTTGATAGAGGTCAACAACTTGTCCAGGAACTTGGTGGCCAATGCAATCTCATTAGTGGCCACCAGAGTCGAAATGAAACTAGAATAGATGACAAACTGCTTCTCTTGTAACTGTTTGTTGTGCTCAGACTGCGTTTTGAAATCCTCATACAACGAGATAGCCAACTCAGAGTCGTTGCTGAACTTGCAGTAGTTAATCAACGACGAGTAGTAAATCTCGTTCTTCACCACATCGCCGTGCTGATTCATAATGCTCATCAACGATTGACTGTTGACAAGGCCAGGGTACAAGTTCATCCCCACGAGAATCAAGTCCATAATCTGTGTGTCATACTGCTGGACATGCGTACAATTGGAGGCGTTAAAGATGTCAATGGCGATCTTAAAGAAGTCCATTCCACTGACAGAGACTCCAGGAACAACATGGGCTTCGATGGAACCATCCAATAGATGCTGGATCACAGTGCTGTAAATACCCAGGTCAGGCAGAATCTTATTGGAGAGCAAGTCCTGGTAGACGTTCAGGAGCGCAGAGAGCTTGTCATCCAACGATTCATCAATGGTTCTGTGGGCAATGGATTGGAGCACCAATGCATATGTCTCTCTCGATGGCACGATGTCGTTGCGCTTAAGTGACATATAAAGAGCATTCACTCTCTCGTACTGTCCATTAGCGAAACTTTGGCAAATCTCTCGTGTTTGCTGATGGAGTAGAGTAGTGTCCGATAGCTCCACGTCTTCAATCTCCGCTGGTGTAAAGTACTTGGGTGGTGCCTCCACTTCCTCCACCAAAGTAGGCGACGACTCTCCACTATCTCTCTTCTCCAGCTTCGATAAAGCCGAGGTGTGCAGCTGCTTCTGCTGGATCTTAAAACTGATGCTCTCCTGATTTGTCTGATGTGCTGAGGCTTGACGCTGATGTTGGGGTGTTTGCGAGGCAAGCGAGCTCTGTGGGGCAATGGCATACTTCTTGAGCACCTGATTGTAGTTGCTCTGCGAGATAGCCAGAGTGGTATGGTCGTGGGCAAATGGTAGCACCAGCTGGTTCTTCATGTGAAGTGGCACACCGGCATTGTTGTTATTCTCATCGTCAACCAACGACTGTGCGGCAGCGTGTGTGTAGTCATACTGAAGCGTGGCAGCGTTCGAGGGATGTGGGTGTGGATATCTTTTGGCAGATCCCTGGCCCAGTGATTCAACGGTCTGGAGCTGGGAGTTCTGTCTGATGTAGTTAAACGACGAATCGAAGAACGCCGTCGAGTGCTTCGCAGCAGCGCTGTGGTATCTCTTGGATGAGATGGTAAAGCCTGGGTACTTGAAGCAGGTGAACGGCATTCTGGCAAAGTAACCGTCCATTCTGGGCAGTTCTAAGAGTATGTCAACAGGACGGAGGAAGCAAACAACAAAGTAAAAGAAGAGTCAGTTATTCGCCCGCACAACGATTGGCTATGGAAAGAAAGTATCCCGCATTTTGCCGCTCAAAATTAAAACCCCTGGTTGGGACCACACCGCTTCCAAACATGGCACAATTCTATGTATACGCAAGTCTTTTCGCTGCTTGTGATTGGCCAACGAAGCGAGCGCACTAAGCTCTGCTTAATTCCGTGGAAGCGCGGTACGCGCCGCACGGATCGTGGGGGAAGGGGTTTGGCTGGGCGGCTGGGCGGCTGGGCTTTGATTGTTCTCTAAATATTTCAAAGATGCTCACACGATGAGATCGATCTCTACTTGCTGGATCAAAATGCAATTCTTTAATATTAACAGCTGCAGTGAATTCTTAGCACAGTCTAGCAGCCCAGGCGGATTTTATCTTCTCTCCTTTCCTCTTCTCTGTTCTTTTCGCATAAATACTTACTCCTTGACGGCGTAGACACGGTGGTATCTGTCCGTGACTTCGGTTAGGTAGTAAACACCAGAGGCAACGTCATCGAGGGAGCCGGTTGGCTTGAAGCCCTTCTTCAAGTGTGCGGCCTCTCTGAGCGCGAGCGCAGCCTCGTATTCCTCTGGAGTGGCGGTCTTTCTGGAGGCCAATCTCTCGTCAAAGTTCAACTTCTCAGTGATGTAGGAGATGTCAGCTTTGACAAGACACGAGAACAAAGAGGCAGCCAACCCGGAGCCGTACGAGAACATACCGATACGCTTACCCTGGAGCTTCTCGTTGCCGATGTAGAACAACAAAGAGGCCAAAGATGCGTAAACGGAACCGGTGTACAAGTTACCGGTGTTGGTTGGCACCTGCAGAGCTGGTTGGACTCTCTCCTTGGTCAACTCCTTGGCCAACGTCACAAAGGTCTTCTCAACGGTCTTGTCAGTCAATGAATCTTCGTACGACATCTCAGCAAGGGCTCTGTCAACCTCTGGGAACAAGTCTGGGTTGGCTCTGAAGTCGTTGTAGATCATTCTAGCATAGGACTTAACAACGAGCTTGCAAGTTGGCACATGGAAGGCGTTGTAGTCGAATCTCTTGGTAGCACCAACAGTAGTGGCAGTGGCACCCTCAACACCAGCCTTCAGGGCCTTCTTAGAGTAAGCGGCGTAGGCCTTGTCCAATGCTTTCACGTAACACGATAGAGAGAAGTGACCATCGACGTATGGGTACTCAGAGGTGAAGTCTGGCTTGTAGAAGTCGTAGACGTGCTCCATGTAGGAACCTCTGACGCTGTCAAAGACAATTGGGGCGTCTGGACCAATCAACAAGGCCACGGTACCGGCACCACCAGTGGGTCTAGCAGCACCTTTCTCGTAGATAGCAATGTCACCACACACGACAACAGCGTCCCTACCGTCCCATGCACTAGACTCGATCCAGTTCAAGGAGTTGAAAAGGGCGTTGGTACCACCGTAACAGGCGTTCACAGTGTCAATACCTTCAACATCGGAGTTTTCACCGAGCAACTGGGTCAACACGGACTTCACAGACTTGGACTTGTCCAACAAGGTCTCGGTACCGACCTCCAATCTGCCAATGTTGTTCACGTCGACGTTGTAGTTCTTGATCAAGCGGGAGAGCACAGTGAGGGACATGGAGTAGATGTCCTCTCTGTCGTTGACGAACGACATGTTGGTCTGACCAAGACCAATGGTGTACTTACCGGCGCTGACGCCGTCGAACTTCTCGAGATCGGCCTGGTTCACGGCTTGGCCTGGGATGTAGACCTCAATCCCCTTGATACCGATGTTCTGTGGGCGGCTCATTGTGTAATATGCTCTGTGAATGTGGCTCGGTTGGAGTGAAGTGGGACGTAGATTCAGGGGTTCTGCAAGGGACTTTTATATAGATCCGTGCAAACGTACAATGAAATCAAGACAATTGATGCTATACGACAAGGTCAGGTGAACGGGTTGTGCTGTTCGAGAGGTTTTTTGTCTTTATCCAAAGATCGAAGGGAAAAGAGAAGCTCGAAGAGAAAAGAGAAAGAGAAAGTTGTTGGGCCGTCAAAATTATCAAATTAAACGCGCCAGTCAGCCCAGATTGTAGCTCGTTCAGCGGTCCGACGCGGTGGTTCATCGTTTAGGAAAATTATTCGCGCCATGCAACGCGTCCTTCGCGAATTACGCGAACACGTTTGACCTCTGATCAGCTGGGTCTTACTTTGGAGATCTATTACTGGTGGTGCCTTCTAGTTGCTTTTTACTTACAATACACGTCTATTGCTTTTTTTTCAGTCCTGCAGGAACTTAAGAATCTCCGCGAGCTCATCAAACAGCGCTGGAATCGCCTCGATCTTCTTGAAGAAGTCCTCCTCTATTGGCTTGAACATGTCTCTGCCCATTGGATGGTTTGTTAATGAGGCAAGAAGCATCACTGTACTGTTATTCACGTCATTTAGCTCCTTTGGCGGCTCGTACACAGGCAGTGTTTCTTGGTGAGACCTTTGTGTGATCTCCGACGAGCTGTTGACTTCTGCGCCCTTGACTTCGTTGAATGCCTCAAAGTCACCTGTCTTGATATCAACCGATGAGTATCTTGGTTCAATACCCTTAATGATAAACTTTCTCTGCCCATTAGGCAAGCTGATGACCATGGCACTCGAGTTTGTGAATGCCGAAGAAACATTCTTAATAAAATCCACAGCTGGAAGTAATTTCTTCTTGGGTGCCTCACTCTCAAATTGAGACTCATATGCCTTCCACAAAGAGATCTGTGTCACTTCGGAGTCAGCAACGGCTTTGTAACAACATCTCATCCATGCCGTTGCACGCAATGGCTCTTGTAGTTGTGCAATGGCATTAAAGTGATCTTCACTAAGCTTAGGAGCAGTCACTGGTACCGGTGGTTTGGTTCTCTTGATTAACTTCAGTGATGGGATGTTCTTGTAGTCATTGCAATTACCCTTGATATCCTGCTTGAAAGTGAGCAATTGCAACAGTCTGGATCTGAAGATATCTTGTCTCATTGGGGACTTAAGCAACGTAGTGACACGCACATTACCTGGTAGAGTGTACTGGTACAAGAAGTCCATTGCAGTAAGCAACAACTCGTAGTCATCGGTCAACAAGAAAGATGAGATCTTATCAAGCATTGTAGATGTAAAGTTAGAAGCACAGTTGTCGGTAGATAACTCTGAACGAACGAGGAATCTAGCAAACGATCTCATTATGGAAATCATCAACGAGCGGTCTGGAGTTTGCATAAAGATGTTAGCCAACAACAGGAACAGCTCGTCATCCTTCGGAGCAGGCGCATAGTAAGAGCTGACACTCTCAACAATGTCCACCGTGTAAACCAACAACTCCACATCTGAAGAGTTATCATCATGGAACTGGCGGAGCACATCACAGAGCACCTTCTTTGTATTGACATTCAGTGCAAGCATCTGTGTAAATTCAGAGTCTTGTGACAGGTTCCTCAAGCTCAATGCACTGCTCTTGTCCAAGTCCTGTTGTAGCTTATCCAAAAGATAGTCTAGCACCCATGGTAATCTGATCAGATAGGCGGCACTGTTACTCAGTTGGAGGATCATCTTGGCGCACCACTCGAGGTTAACGCGTGCTCTAATGCTGAACTCCAAGTGTGTGATCATATCTGGTCCCTGAACGTTCGTGCCTGGGAGTCCATACACCGCTGCTGGATACTGAAGCATTTGGTTCCCAACACTTGCGTTCCCGCTCTGCTGCGTCTGGTGTTGCTGCTGTTGCGTCTCTGTGGGGATCACAATCGGGACAGGTGCAATCATAGCCGACAGCGGATCCGGTACGTTCATGTTTGCCGCTGATATGTGATGATCAAAACGCGTCAAATTGTTGATAGAGATCTCGCTTTGTTTACCAATACGTATGCTGATGGAAAGTATTGAAGGATCTCACGAAGAAGCGCGAATCTCTAATGGCACGGATAAGCTTGGCAGTACAGGGCTGTTACGGGACACACCAGCATAACCCTTCATCGATTTGCCTTGCTAATGCACCGGTCCAGATACTACGGCATATGTCGTCATTAACTGACCAAATCACTGTAAATGAAAGGGGAGAGCCCTATGCGTCAGAACAATCGACTCTGGAAGCTTCTATACATAGAAAAGGAACATATAGCTCCCCAGGCATATTGTACCCCACGTTTGCTTGCTATTTCAGTTCGGTTGCTGTTGGGCATACCTAGATATATATATATATATATATATGTATATACCGCCGAATATTTGGCTTATAACTGTGAGCCATCAGTGACTATCCTCTGTATCCCCTTCAACCAAAAACAGCAAGTTAGGATGAAATTACTCAAAGTACTTACCATTGCACTGGTGTCCACTGGCGTATCTGCGGACCTCTTTAGATCCACTATCTTGGACTCATGGGACGTCAACGACCTCAAGCAATACTTGAAGGACCAGTCCATTCCATTTGACGAAAAGAAGGCCACTGTGGAGCAGTTGAAAGACTTGTCTAGAAAGCAATATGCCCTGCACAACAAGAAGCCATCTGAGCCTTCCTGGTATCATTTTGAGCCAGTGAAGCAAAAGGTGCTGAGCTTGTACCACGGTGCTACTGACTCCTTGCCCTCTTCTTCTGATGTGCCAGATGTCTCCACCTACGTGGACTATGACAGCTTGAAAGACTGGGTCTTCAGCACATGGTCCGCCAAGGAGCTCGAGAAGCTATTGAAGAAGAGCGGTGTCAAGTACGAGCCAACCACGAAGCGCTCTGACTTACTAAAGACAGCGCAGGAGAACTACGACGCCATTGCTAAGCATTTCAAGGCCTCGGGAAAGTACCCTGGTGACTGGTTGTACTCCAATTGGGACAAGAAGGACTTGAAGCACTGGCTCGATGAGTACGGTGTGGGCTACAGCTCGCTGAGAGATTCGAAGGACGACCTGGTCCACAAGGTGCGTGAGAACGCTTACAAGGCCTCTTTGTATGCTGAGGATGAGAAGAATAGCGTCTTGGAGTCCCTTGACTTGGCCTCGCAGTCTTTGTTCGACAAAGCAGGCTCGCTGAAGGAGGATGTTTTTGAGGCATGGTCCACGTCGCAGTTGTACATGTGGCTCAAGTCGAACAAGATTGAGGACGTTGATGAGAAGGTGAAGGACAACAAGAACCACCTGGTGAGCTTGGCCATCAAGTACAAGGACGAGTTGAAGGCTGACGTTGACCAGTGGGCTGCACAGGCCTCGAAGAAGGCCTCGCCATTGTTGCAAAAGAGCGGAAAGAAGGCTGATGACTTCATCAACGACACCTTCTTTGTCGGTATCGAGTCGTGGTCCCGTGACAGGCTCAAGGCTTTCCTTGAGGCGCGTGACATTGCAGTGCCTATGCTTGCAACGAAGAGCGAGTTGGTGAGACTCGTTAAGAAGAATAAGTACAAGCCAATCAAGCAGTTCAATACGGAGTGGTTTGAGGGCTGGACCAAGGAGAACTTGCAGAGCTGGATACAGGAGCAGTCCGCGGCCGCTTCGCAGGGCTCCAAGGAGATGTGGGGCAAGGCCAACAGCGCATACCAGAGCGTTGTGGGTACCTTGTCGAGCTTTGCCGGTAAGGCCTCGGATGCTGCCTCTGAAGCTGCAGAAACCGCCAGTGAGCAGGTGAGCAAGGCTGCAGAGAAGACCACCAAGGAAGTGAAGAACACCAAGGACGCATTTTTTGACTACTGGTCCGATATTGAGTTGAAGAACTATCTTTCTACATTTGGTGTCTACAATACCAAGAGCATGAAGCGTGATGAGTTGTTGACTCTCGCCAAGAAGAACACTCAGTGGTTTGTTGGTGGTGCCAGCGCTGAAGCTCAGGGCGTTGCCGCACGTGCCAAGTTGCACGCTCTCAACTCTTACAACTATACTGTTATGTTGCTCATGAACTGGTACAACAACGTGTGGTTCATGCTCTTTGGCCATGTCTGATTGAAGTATATGTATAGGCGGGAAGCAAGCAAAAAAAAAACACATGAAATGAAATGATGCCTTTTTTTTATAAGTTGGAGTAGTAAAAGTCCAGGGCCTACTTAGAAATATGGGAACCAGAGCGCGCGCAATGGTGCGACAAAGCCCGAGCTCAAATTCTTCACCAGAGCCACTTTTAAATTGGGTAGTAGTAGTAGTTGACCTCGGAAAAAACAGGAGATACACATAAAGATGCCAGCCAGATATCCGTGGTACACCAAAGTTGCTGATGCCGTTCACAGACTCACAGTGCTATCGCTTGTCGGTGGTTCGCTATACATTATTGGTGGTCTCAGTTGGACCATTTACCAGAACGGAAGAAAACATGAGAAGCAGGTGACGGAGCAGCCGGTGAGTTCATATTTTATGGCATGTAACATGAGGAAATAGAGTACTAACATATGCAAGGCTCAGGAGGAGAACCAGTAGGGCTCTCATATGAAAAGCAAACCAGATGATATGATACTATTTTATTCAACAAAAGATAGCAAAGCTAACAAACCAACACTACGATATAACAAAGGCACTTGAAGGAGCCCTTTCAATTACTAAAAAGACGAACCTGTACATTTCCCCTCGTTTTTAACCCAATACATTCTTGTACCTATGCCTTTGTCCTCTTGACTGTTTCCGTACCGTCCTGCTGCTTCCTCTTCTTAGACTTCTTCTTCTTTTTAAGAGAATGCGGTATTGACTTTCCTCTGAGTTTGCTCATACGTGCTTCGTGCCTCTGGATGTCTGCTGCCTCTGATGGATTGATCACTATGATATCTTCGTCATCATATGGCTCGTTACACAGTGGGCACACTTTATCGTTCTTGGACACTTCTCGTAGACATTTCTGTGCAAAGACACACCGACATTGCACTAGATACACATACTTGATGCCATTAGAACCCAGTACGTTGCCGGTGATTGGACATACAAAGTGTCCATCCTTGGAAGACTCCAACTTCAACTCCACAACGTCCCTTAACGAAGTGATATGCGAGACCAGTTGTCTCTGTTTATCACTGAACTGAGTCTCTGCATCTACCAATAGCTCCAATATGGATTCTTTGTTGTACAGTAGTCCTTTATAATCACTCACCAGGGGCTCACCCAACGGCTTTTGCGTTAACGAACAGCTCTGCCATTTGCCGTGTTTGTTGTACTCTTCTGCAACGTGCTGATCTTCCTTAGAGACTCTCTGCTGTGTGGCGACCAGATCTTTGCGCTTTAGTTGAACTCCTCCGTCAGCCTGTGTTTGTATGTGTTAGTCTTGTGACCTTTGGATGTATAACTGCCATACAACGTACGCCCATTTCCGTTTTGTTTGATAATCTCCAATAATTTCTTCACCCTCCCAATCTTTACACACTCATTCATCCATAAAAGTGAAATTTTCAACGCCCCTCATCTCTTCAATTTACCTCCACAATTACAACACACCAATATGTCCGATTCCATCAACTGGTGAGCCATCAAATAGTAGTTTATATAACAACAGAGTACTAACTCCATAGCCAATTCTACAACAAGATCGGAGCGTGCCGTCACGGAGAGAAATGCTCGAGAAAACATATCAGGCCAACGAGGTCAAGAACCATCATGATGCCTAATCTGTACCAAAACCCGGAGGTGGAGACGCGTGCAGGCAAAGAAGGCGAGGGCGAGGAGAAGACACAGACGACAAAGAGTAATACGACACTGTCAAAGCAGGAGATTGATAAGCAATTTGAGAGATTCTACAAGGATGTGTTCATCGAATGTTCGCTACTCGGAGAGATTGACGAGATGGTTGTATGCGAAAACCACAACGACCACTTGAATGGCAACGTCTATGTGAAGTTCCGCTCAGATGATACTGCTCAGACGGTGAGAGACAACTTTAGCACTCGTTGGTATGACGGAAGACCTGTGTATGCTGAGTTATCGCCCGTGTATGACTTCCGTGATAGTTCATGCCGTCAGCACGACACTCAGTCGTGTGAAAGAGGAGGCATGTGCAACTTTATGCACGTGAAGAGACCCAGCAGGGAGATTCTGAGAGAGCTGAAGCTGTCGCAGAGGAAGTTCTATCAGAAATAAACTGTGCCATTACTCTGTTGATGTCTTTGTGTCCCGATGAGGCTCCAATGGTGCCACATTGTACGATGTACAGAGAGATTATAGGGATGAGCAAACTGTAGTGTATTACATATACAAACACACATTGTAAACTATCGACAAGATCGTGTAGTTGAGCTTTTGGCTAGAGAATATCATCATTGACCAGTGCACAAAGATTCTCCATACTAAACTGTCTGCCATCCCCGTGCGTGCCAACAGGCGCACCACGAAATTGGGCACACAACTGAAGCTTTTCCAGGCAGTGATACTTCACAAACAACAGCTGAAGAACACAATCGACACAATGGCCGACAGATACTCTTTCTCACTGACAACATTCTCGCCAAGGTATGTTCCCTGATATGGTCTTTCTCTCTTTTTGGATCTTCATCAGGCCGCTATCTGCATGCGTCGCCAGATCCCATGTCGCCACCAACATACACTAACAACAACTCCTCAGTGGTAAACTTGTGCAGATCGAGTATGCATTGAACGCCGTGAAGCAAGGTGTCACATCTCTTGGTATCAAAGGTGAGTCTCCCATCATCGTATGCCACATCAAATCAAGTACTAACACCCACAGCCACCAATGGTGTTGTTATCGCCACCGAGAAGAAAGCGAACTCTACCTTACTAAACAAAGACTCCCTGGCCAAAATCGCACACATCACACCGAACATCGGCGCTGTGTACTCTGGTATGGGCCCAGACTTCCGTGTGCTTGTCGACAAGTCCAGAAAGATCTCGCATACCAATTACAAGAGAGTATACAATGAGTATCCTCCAACAAAGATATTGGTGAGCGAAGTGGCTAAGATCATGCAGGAAAGTACACAATCAGGTGGTGTCAGACCTTACGGCGTGTCCCTGCTGATCGCAGGCTATGATGACCACAACAAATTTGGCTTATACCAGGTGGACCCATCTGGCTCTTATTTCCCATGGAAGGCCACTGCTATTGGCAAGGGTGCCATTGGTGCAAAGACCTTCTTGGAGAAGAGGTGGAACGACGAGTTGGAGTTGGAAGACGCCATCCACATCGCACTGCTCACACTCAAGGAGTCCATCGAAGGTGACATGAGCGGTGACACCATTGAAATCGCCGTCGTAGGAGAACCAAACGACTCCATGCTCGGATTCCAAGGCGCTGAGGGGAAGGAAGGCCCTCGTTTCAGAAAACTCAGTCCCCAAGAAATCAACGACAGACTCGAGTCTCTATAAATTCTAGTCCTTACATACATAAACCTTATCCATATCTATCTGTAGTCGATTTCATTATTTGAATGGCGCCTTGAGTGGGTCAATCACCACACCCGACTTGGCAATAACCTTTGGCATTGTGAGTCTCTGGTGCGTCTCTCTCGAGGTCCACTCCTGGCCAATTGGCATACGCAGCGATCTCTCGTATTGCTCCTTGTTTTCATATGGGAACGGCACAGCAGACGACTGGTACTTGGCGTTCTTCTTGTTGAGCTTCTCGTTGATAATAACACCTTTCAAGTGCTTATCGCGTCTCTTGCTAGCGTCCACACCCTTGGTCTTCTTAATCACTTTGTTCTTCTTTGTCTTGTGATTACCCCCGGCCCAATCGCCCCATCCTGGAAGTGTCATGTCCTCCTCTTGGTCACCTTCTTTGCGGATGGCCTCCTGCTTCTCGGCCTCAAACGAAGCAATGATATCGTCGTCTCCAGCAAAAGCTTGCTTCATAAGATCAGTGTTCTTGAACATACGGATCTTCCCAGGGTCTTCATCCTCGTTGTCACCTCTGTCAGAATCATCACCGTGTGGATCAATCACTCTAACGATATCGTCCATCTCCAAAATCTCATCAACATCGTCCATCTCAGTGTTCTTGCGTTTCTTCTGTTTCTGTTTGCCGAGCTTAGCAGCACTCTTGTCCAACTTCGAGCTGTCCTTGTCAATGACCTTGATTTTTCTACTCCTTTGTGTCTGCTTGTCATCTGTCACAGCCCATGGGTTAGCGTCCTCCTCGGACTGTGGCTCCTCTTCTGCTTCCTCGGATGGCCTCTCATGAGCTCTTTCCACAATACCGGCTTTCTTGTGGCCCTTCGCCATCCTCTTCGATAGTTTCTTTTCTTCGTCCAATGCATGCTCTTCGAGTACTTGTTGATTGAGCTCTTTCATACCTGCACTTGCTTCAACGGCACCTGGGGTATAGATTCTTCTTCCTGGATTGATAGCAACATTCACACCAGACTCACCTTCAACAGACTCAAACTGTTCAATGTCACCAGTGGACTCCAGCTCTCTCAAGTGTGATCTCATCTCTGCGTTCTTTGTACGCTCACGAGCCTCTGCGTTCTTCATGAATGCCATGTTCAATACACCGGTCTTGCCGGTCTTTTCACGCTCTTCGGCATCATCCTGTTCAAGATCGCTATCATCGCCGACTTCCATTCTGCCCATATCGTTAAACTCATCGTCATCGTCTTCACGGTCCAGAATTTTGGATCTGAGCTGTTCACCACGTCTAAGCATAGCCTCCATTTCTTCTCTAGAATCCGCGTCCTTACTGAGTCCAGATTTCACCAATGACCGAGCGTAAGCATTATTCTTGTGCTTCAAGGACATTCTCTCCTCGGCACGCTTACGGTCATGTTCTTCTTCATCGCTCTCATCATCGCCCATCATTTCCTGGTTCTTCAACAGTTCTTTCTTCTTGATACGACGGAACGACTTGGACTTGATCTTCTTGAGTCTCTTGGCCTCACGCTCTTGTCTGAACATCAACTCTCTCATCTTTCTGAGCTCTGTTGTTCTCTTACGCATATCCTCGGCAGACATCTTAGCAGTCTTGATCTCCTCGAATGTGGACTCCTGCTTATCATCGAGTAGAGCAGACTGAGTCAAGAGCCCGTTGACTCTCTTTTCCAAGTCGGTTAATGCCGGTGTCGACGAAAACGATGAAACAGCGTTGTGTTCAGTCTGTGGATTCAATGGAAATGACAACACCTCGGCTTCTCTGTTTTGCTTGACAGTGTCCTTCCACTTATTCACCTCATCCTTAGAGATCTCATAAGCGGCCTTACGGTCGTGTCTTTGCTGGATTCTCTTTGGCAATGGGATCGCCAATGGCTTACCACTTGTCTCTGTCTCCTCTTTATCGATCAAAATGGCTCTCTTCGAAGCGTCCTGGTCCACAATGGAAATCATATCTGTGAGTGTGATCTCACTACCACCACCAGGAAGCGACAGCTCGTTCTCCTGGATACGTACGTGTTCGTACTGCTTTCTTGCCTTCTTTTCCTTAGACTTGAGTGCATTCTTCAGTGTGGTCAACTCGAAGTCTTCCGAGTCGGCATCGCCGTCTTCCTCTTCATCAAATGGGAAGTCCACCTCCTCCTCCTCCTCTTCTTCATCACTATCGCTCTCATCCTCAGAAGACTCTGTGTCCCAGTTGTCGTCCAACACAAGATCTTCTTGCTTCTTTTTGTCCTTCGTACTTTTCAGGTCTTTGTCGTCGAGATCCCATACAGCAGACAACGGTACAAGATCGCCCTCGTCAATACTGTTATATCCCTCTCCCTCACTATCAACGTTGTCATCAGTGAGAGCTTCGCCTTTCTTCTTGGCTTTGACCTTGTCCCTAATTGTTTGAGAAAATTTCGAATTCATCACATCAAAGTCGTCATCAGACCCCAAAGCTTCATCAGAATCAATCTCTTCATCCTGAAACTCCTCTGATTCATCTCCACTCTCCACATCGGAACCCTTAAACTTGCGACGAGCATTCACAATAGCTCCACTATCACTATCACTATCGCTATAGTTACCTCCCTGCTTAGCACGTTCTTCCTTGGCAGCAATCTCAAACGCGTTCTGCACACGTTTCGTGGACTTGGCCTTGGACCGGGCTTTTGGTACAGGCTGCTGAGCCTTGGAGCTCTTAGACTTCTTCCCCATTGCGTGGCTTTGTGTATCTTATAAATTCTGACTAGATCAAAGTGCTGCGCTACATACAAATTTTTTTTGAAGAGATGAGCCCCCCGGAAGTCTGGTTGGGAGGGGCACCTGACCTGAATTGTTCCGAGGGCATACAGAAAGGCGCCGTCATTGACACCAATTCATCACAATTCCTTGTCTCTACATACACCCAACAAAGCAGAGATACCACCCACCTTCTGCTACTCAGCCTTGGACTGCTGTGCCTGGTGCTGCTGTTGTGCGACTTTCTCTCTCAGCACCTGGTCGACCCTTTGGATGGTACCACTCTTCTCCTTGATGATCTCTGTGACCTTCTCAGCGTCCTTAGTGAGCTGTGTGATCTTTGCCTGGTAGAACTCAATGGCCTTTTCGCCAGACTTTTCCACAAAGTAGCCTGTGCCCACATCCACCAGGAACTTGTTGTTATCTTTCACTTTACCCGGAGCGTAGAGAGACCCTGATAGCGGTACCAAGATCTGCTTACCCTCTATCTCATTAGCGCTCACCTGCTTGATATTACGGGCACACTCTGTGAACTTGGCCTGGGCCATGTGTAGAGCATCCAATGACGTTGTGAAGTGTTCTAGTTCGCCTTCGAACTGTTTTCTCAGCTGGAGAATCTGCTCTGGCTCGAGCTTTGTGATGTCGACTGCAGAGGAGTGTCAGTCGCCTGTGTACAGTAAAATCTATTATGGAATAGGGACTTACTCTTTTTCCCTTCTGACATTTCGTATGATTTATCTCTTTTTGGTGTTCTCCCACCTCTCTATACGTACCGTCTCACCATCATCTTCCCAAGCGTTGATCTTTCAACGAAAAACCGTCGAGCGCGCTTTGCAACTCTCACTTGTAAATCAGTGGACCGAATTGAAGACGGCAAATGGCTGAACAAAACACAGACAGCACGTCATTTGCCAGCATTCTTGCTGGTGTGAATAGGCTAAGGGACAAAGCCGGAGGCACAATCACAGCCCCACCTCCACAGGCCCCTCCGCAACCCCAGGCCCCTCCGCAAGCAGTATACACACAAAGGCCAGTTCCCAGAGAGCAACAAACACAGCAGCAGAGACCGAATCAGTATAACTCCTCAGGCACATACACCGGTCGGAAACGTGTCAATGCCTTCAACCAGGACAAGACGCAGCCGAGGGAGCCGGTCGGTACTGCAAACAAGGCCACGCCGATCTCAGTAAACAAATCACAGACAGGGAACCCATTGCTACAACACATTACGAACGTCAATTGGTCGTATATTGAGTCCAGGCACCCATATGACTACCTGGTGAACTCGAGGCAGGTGATCTTCCTCAGTTTGAAGTACTTCAAGTTGCACCCGGAGTATCTCGAGAACAAGATGAAGCCATTGATGCACAAGGACGCCATTCTCCTGACGGTGGTGGATGTTGAGCAAAATGATGCCATTCTGAGAGAAGTCAACAGGATGTGTCTCTTCAATGGGTTCACACTGCTGATGGCTTTCAGCTTTGAGCAGGCAGCCAAGTACTTGACTTACCTTGCTACCACGCCCAGCTCTGTGCGTAAAGAAGTCGCACCAGAAGTGTGAGGCATTCATTACACAATGGAATCAGTTCCCCTGGTCTTCCCGGTCTGTGTGATCTTTGCACTTTTAGCACCAAACTGGATGGCTCTCTTTGGCTCTTCTGCCACAAACGAGAGCCCCAGTTTCACAGCCAGTTTCCTCAGGATGTACTTGGAGATCTTATAGTTGATCTCCAACTGCTCAGCGGAGTGCTTGATAACCTGGTGCGACAAGAAAGGATATCTGACCTCTACTCCGTTGTCTGAGATGACCTTGTCGTCTCTCATCAGATTGCGCTCGTGGATGTTGCTGATCTGTCTGTGCAACTCCGGCACAAGAGTCTCGAGGTCCTTGTTCGCAAACTTGTGGTACCCTCCATAGAGTTCGTCTGCACCGAGGCCACTGAGTAGCACTTTGGCTCTGGATTGGTATGGTGTTCTCCGGATGTTCCCTTGGGTGTAATCCTGAGTGCACTCACACCTTGTGCCCTTACCTCTCGAGGCGAAATAGAAGGCAATGGCAATCGACAGATCCATCTCGGTGTTCTTTGGGTACATCAGTTCAATAACACGTGGTCTCAATTCTGCGTACTCGGAGTATGGAACGTCAATCTCTACCAAGTTGAACCGTACGTGTGAATACTTCTTGCATAGGTTCAACCATGATTCCAATGCTAGCACTCTATCTGGTGCTTGGTCAGCAGTCATGCCAGTGCGTGGGTTATCAAATGCAACGTTGAGAAGGTCAATTGTGGTTTCATTGTTTGATAATGAAGCTGCCAGCCCGGCGATAACAGTACAATCCAACCCACCAGAGAATAACAGTGAAAAGTGTGCGTCGTGTGGATCAACAATGTGTAATGGTTGGATTGTTTGTATTCTTTGTAGCACAGATTGTGTCAAAACGTTTCCCAAAGAGTCCAATCTCTCCTGTTCATGCACCATATCCACGTCTATCTGCTCATTGATGAAGTATTTGGTAATGTTCTCTATCGTGGTCAACTCTTTAGTACCCAAATGGTACTGGTATATCACTCCATTCAAACAATCAGCGTAGTCTTCTCTATGCTCCAACGGGTGTACACTCGATACGCAGAGTTCATTTTCTCTTGTGGAGTACACCAAACTGCGCTTACCGACTGGATCTCTCCCAAAGCTGATAGTAGAAGTGGATTTTTGGTATATCACAAAGGCAAACTCTCCGTCCATAGAGTGAACTGTTTGTCGCACAGAATTTGTGTCCCTTAGTCTTTGTAAGATCCACTGAGTATCATTCCCATCAATATTCTCATTATAGATCTCTCCATTGAACTGGACAACAAAATCATCGTTATCATTTGTCAAAGGCTGTGGAGTAAATGGTGATCTGAGGGATAAGACAGAGCTGAAGAGGGACACTCCATCCACGACTTTTAAACAGTCAAAATCAGGCCCTCTTTTGCGGATCTTCTCCACTAAACTACTATCCAGCGGCTGAGCGGCAGTTGAAAGCAGAATACCACACATTTTTTCACTCAACACTGACCTAAGGAAGGAAGTGGAAAGCTCATCGCATCATCGCTCAAACCCGAGACTTTTTTCCAAGGCTCGGTTCAGAGCGCGCATATATCGGTCGTTAGATCGCCAAAAATAAACCTAATCAAGCGTATAATACAATATACACAAGGTGCATCCACCAATGCTATTGAAGCAAAGATTATGGAGAGAGAAAGCGGGGAAAGCACACGCACACGGGCACAGCGTTTCGACTTTGAGCTGTTTCTTAGGCAGCTGCGTACAAAGAAAGCTGAGCCGGTGCTACGATACACCAAGTCATTTCTCAAGAGTTTTACGTCAAAACCATGGACAGCACAGGAACAACAGAAGATCATTGCGGACTTCAAAGGGTTCATAATCGATAAGATGCGCTTGTACGAGCCGTTTTGCCTGATGGACGAGGCAGATTTTGAGAATGCCAAAGCAGGTGTAGAGAAACTCGTGATGACCAAGATATATGAACTAACGTATTCGCCTGCCATCCCACAAGATACACTGGATGATTCACACACAGAGGATTTGGTATATGACAAGGTGCTGGAGACAAAGTATAACACACACAACCACCTCACGGCGAAAGAGCTCGATGTTGACCGAGTATTAGTGGAGAAAGGTGAACAGTTTTTGAAACATGCTGCAGATGAGCTGAACAAGATGAATCAGTTTAAAGTGCCACGAGCCAAGATAATTTGCATTCTGAATGCTTGCAAGATCCTGTTCAAGCTCATAGAAAGTGGAGAACAGCATCAAAACGCAGATGAGTTCTTGCCATTGTTGGTATACACAGTGCTCAAGGGTAGAGTTGAGCATCTCTTCTCCAACATCAGATATGTCGAGAGATTCTCCTTTGTGGACTCGAGTGAAACAGAATACTACCTTGTGTCTCTCACTGCGGCTGCTGAGTTTGTACGCAACCTGGGAGAGGTGCAACAGACGAATTAATGTCATACTTAATCTGTTAGATTTTTTTTTCTAGACCAATATATAGACTAGCGGCGCCGCCGAGGATCTTTAAGCCTGAAGCAAACCATAATAAATCCGCAGAATCCCACATGTAATCTTTTTTGTTCTCTAGCATAAATAAGCACTTATCTAAACATCAACAACTACCAAATAACTCATACAAATGACTTTCACGCCTGTGGAAACCTCCATTGGCGCTGTGCTTATCCAGCTCGCCACCACAAACTACTTCTGGCAGCGTGGCAAGACCATGGGCTTTTCTAGCGCCATCTACAACTGTTTTGCCACACTATCACATGACTCCTTACAGATCGTCTCGGGTATGCTGCTTTCAAGCTTTTTCGTCAAGCAATATCTCCCACAGTTTGTACCACCGCCTGCCATCACCTCCAATACGTCAATTATCTCATTAGCTGGTCTCCTGGTGGGTTTGGGGACTAAATGGGGCCAGGGATGCACATCGGGTCATATGGTTGCGGGTCTTTCAAGGCTGAGACTGAGATCTATGGTGGCCACTAGTGTCTTTGCATCCAGTGCCATGATGGTGGTGTACTTCTCCGGGTTGGGCGAAATATTGGCCACTTCCTCACCTAATTATGCTGCTGTTTGGAACACGGACTTGGTGACACATAACACTACAATTCAGCTTCTTCTGTCTATCACCACATCTGCTGTTTACTTGGTGCTCCCGTTCATCTCGAGAAACACTAAATCTCAATCAGTCAAGACCCTTCTAGCTTGGTTCAATGGCATCTTTAGTGGCTTCATCTTCGGAGCAGGCCTCCATATCGCTGGGATGCTCTCACCGGCAAAAGTCATTGGGTTCCTAGCACTGCCAACTCCACAGTACTTTGATCCTTCCCTGAGTCTTATAATGTTGTTTTCAGTGCTGCCTAATATCCTTGTGTGGAAGAAGATCCAAACTACGAAGCCGTTGTTGACGGAGAAATTCGATGTTGCCACTTCTACAGAGATTTCACCAAAATTCGTATTTGGCTCTGTACTGTTTGGCATTGGCTGGGGCATGCTAGGCGTTTGCCCGGGGCCTGGCGCTCTCAACGTTGGTCATCACCCTTCGACCGCAGTATACTGGCTGGGATCTTTCTTAGCAGGTCAATTCCTCGCTGGTTTACGGTAAAAGATTTATGTATTGGCTTTGTATGGATGTATTACTTGTACAACTGGGTGGCCTCCACATCGAACTTCCCTGTCAAAGCGTTGGAATCATCACTTGACTGCGCAGCGTAGAGAGTATAAGTGCCCTTTTCTGTGGCCCACTTATTAAACTCCTCGTTGAAGTAAGACGTGGCCTCCTTGATACTCAGCTTCAAGGACACTGTAGCGTCCTTCTTGGAGGATATAGTGACCTTGTCAAACCCTTTGAGCTCCTTCATAGGTCTCTGGGAAGCTGGCAAATCGGCACCAACATAGACCTGCACAACACAGGCTCCATCAACAGCACCAGTGTTTGAGACCTTCAAAAGCACCTCCAATTCATCGCCCGTCTTGACCAACTTCAGGTCAGAAAACTCGAATTTGGTATAAGACAAACCAAAACCGAATGGGAACAATACTTCTCTCTTGGTCTTCTCGTAGAATCTGTAACCAACGTAGACGTCTTCTCCATACAGCACTTTACCAACATCTGTGGTGTTGTTGATGAATGTTGGAGTGTCCTCGAAGTGAACTGGGAATGTCAAAGGCAGTTTACCTGATGGGTTAACGTCACCAAACAGGGCATCAGCAATACCAGAACCAGCCTCATTACCACCATATGAAGTGTACAACAAAGACTTGACCTTGTTGGCCCATGGCATCTCCACCGGTGTACCACATTGGACAACAACCGCAACGTTCGCATTGATCTCAGCAACAGATTCGATCAACTTACCGGACCAGCCAGGAATTTTGATATCCGCTCTGTCACCACCTTCGGACTCATAATCCTGGTTCAAGCCTGTAATGATAACAATCTGATCATAGTCCTTAGCCTTGGCCAATGCCCTAGAAAGGGCCTCTTCATTGGTCAGCTTTGGCAAGCCACCAAATCTGAGACCACCACCACCGTAGAATGTGGCGTTCACCAGACCGTTCAACGGTGAGGTGGAACCAGAACCGAATTCAATCTTCAGCTGGTACTTTCTGCCCTTCTTGACAGTGCAAGTTCCAAACACCTCGGGGGTACCGAGGCCATAGAAAGAGTCACCAAGCTCCTGGTTTGTGCAGTTATCTAAAATCAATTTGCCGTCGATGAACAACTTAGCAGTTCCAAAGACAGCAGCACCGAACTCGTACTCGCCATCATGTTCTGGGATAAAAGTGGAAGTTAAGTCAGCATAGAAGATATCAGACTGGATCAGGTCCTTGTGGGCGTAATCGTTCATTCGGAAATAGTTGATATTGGTGAACTTGACAACGTCGAATGGCGTTCTACCATCAACGGTTGGTGGCTCATTGTAGATTTCAATTAGAGTACCATTGACACCTTCCTCAATAAACAACTCATTTTTCAAAGTAGGCAAATACTTGTGGTTGAAAGCACCGATCTCATAGTCAACAAGGCCTTCTTCCAACTTGTCCTTCACAGCTTCCAATGGGGAAACAGCGTAGTAAGGAGTGGCCAATGCAGAACCACCACCAGAGTAAACAGCAGTACTGGCATTAGGGCCAATTACCAAAGTTTTCTTGTCCTTCTTGAAGGGCAATACGGAGTCCTCGTTCTTCAACAGCACTGCTGCCTCGCCAGCAGCTCTTCTCATCAGTTCACGGTCCTCCGGGGTGTTTCTCTCAACTTCAGGGGCATTCTCTGGGACGCCACTGCTCTCGACAGACTTGACTAAGTTCAAGACATTGCGGACACGCTCGTCCAAAGTCTCTGTTGTGACTGTCTTGGAGAACATGGCGTGATTCAAAGCAGCACCTCTCCAACGACCCACACCCGGCATCTCCAAGTCCAAACCGGCGTTAATAGCCTGACTCGTGGAATAAGTACCAGTCCAGTCAGACATGACAAGACCACCCCAACCCCACTCTTTTCTCAAGATGTCGTAGAGCTTGAAGCTCTCACTGGCGTGGGTGCCGTTGACCCTGTTATAAGAAGTCATTAATGCCTTTGGGTTAGACTTCTTCACAGCGATCTCGAATGGCTTGAGGTAGATTTCTCTGAGAGCACGCTCTGAGACAACAGAATTGGAGGAGAAACGTTCCTTTTCCTGGTCGTTACACACAAAGTGCTTAATCGTTGCGGCTAGGCCGTCTTCCTGTAAACCCTTTATGTAACAAGAAGCGAGCTCACCGGAGAGCAATGGATCCTCTGAGAAGGACTCAAAGCCACGCCCACCGTTGGGAATTCTCTGGATGTTCACAGTTGGTGCCAGCACGACGTGAGAGCCCTTCGCCCTGGCCTCTTTGTCCAGCAGCTTACCGACGTCAAACAACAACTCTCTGTTCCAAGAGGAACCAAGCGCAGTACCGACTGGAATACACGCGGTTGGTGTGGAGTTAAAATGGTGCTGGCCTCTGATACCGTTAGGGCCATCAGAGGTCCTAATAGCTGGGACATTGAGTCTTGGTATGGCCTTTGTATGCCAGTAATCACCACCAGCAACAAGAGAGATCTTCTCCAAGGGAGTAAGCTCCGCTAATATCTGTTCAACATCCATCTTTGTGTGACAATTTCGTTTGACGATACTTAATAGACTATGATTCAGTCATTGCATTCCAAAGTACTTCTCCAGATTCCATCAGCCTTATATGACACAAATCTGCAAATGAGTTAAAGCTCGAAGAGATTCTCGCGCTCTTTATGCATATTTCCCCTCGTACCCCCCAGGCAGCTGTATACTGGGCGTAGACGGCTCACCACGTTTGATATAAACTTAATTTGTGAGTAAAGCGAGCATCTGGAATAAAGCTTGGGATAATATGTCAAGAATAGATTCGTGTTTCTTGCTTCTCTTTCTGATAGGATTAAGTTCTTTCAATGATTACGCGCCCCTTCAAAGGCTTCAAGGTGTTCGGCTGCTCCAATGCTGGCCCCCAATCGCGGCTTCAAGATCAGTGGGCCATCCTCATGGGCTTTTATTTGTAGCCAATCGGAGACGCTCCCCCATGGATCCCCCTCCTCCCTATGGCTCAATAACTGCTAATAAACCAAAAGCTACACAACGACTCCAGCGAGCCCAATTAATCACAGACCCAAAAGCTGTGGCAGTCTGGCGGATATAGCTGCCTGTCACATACATACTAGAATCTGGGGTACGAAATCTCTGGGCACTGGGCAGAGCCAGGCCCCAGGCCCCAGGTACGATCTGATTTTGTGGCACCACGGTACCAGCCTTGTCGGAAAAGGAATTTCGGGATTCGGGATTCGGCAATGGCGGGCAGACACCTCGAGATTCTGAAAAGATTGTGGCCGGTTGGTTGATCACCGGCAGTCGGGACTTGGGACATATAAGAAGCGGTCAGTAGACAATTGTGGGGTAAACTACAAAATGATTCGTGAATCATCATGAGCGACTGAAGAGTTGTGAGCTCCAGACGATACGTGATACCCTATAGTCTACCATAGACCCCATTCATACCTCCAAGGCTCGAGTCATAATGCGCGCATATCCCTCGCAGAGGGGAAGGCAAAAGCTCTGAACAAGCATATTAAAAGTTCTAAGTACATTCATCCTTTGTTAATTTAGAACTCACTTCAATTAATGGGCCGTGCTAAACTTCCCTCCCCCAGTCGACTTTTCACGACAATAGGCCAGGTGCGCAAGGAAGAGCGCATGCGGCTTGCAACGTTCTCTTACTAGATCAGAATCATCGCGGCCAAGCTCATGGCTGTGAAATTCTTTAAACGGGCGCGGCCGGCCAAATTATATAGATGGATCAAGCTCTGGCAGATCAATCAGTTCTGTGCGCGCTGTTTAGATGTTAACGATATAAGACACTAGTGACTGCACGGTATGGTGATGGAATCTTTCCGTTCAGGCCCCAGCTTCGTATGTCACGCTTGAATCTTCATACTCGTAGGCAATATTTTCGAGGCGCTGAGATAAAAAATTGGGCCCAGTACCGCAGCGCGTCAATTTCAAGGGTAGATGCCGATGATTTGGCAAAAGGTCATATTGTAGACAGCTTCTGTCAGCTGGAGACTGGAAACTGGAAGCATGAAATGAACCTTGGTACGCCGCCCTATTAACCCCAAGCCAAGGGATTATTACTGTTTAGTATACCAACTTTGGCAATGTCCGCACGGCATCTGATGAAGTTCACGTTGGAGGGGTTCACTCGGAGAACACATACATTTGATTCCGACTGATTTTGGGGTCCTACGGAGAAAACCACCACTTATCCCAGCTCAAAACAGAATGGCTACTGGCTGGACACAATGGATCGCATAAATTATATGCCATTTCCGTGTGGCAACTTTCTCTTGGTGTAAATGGTAAAGGTATTCGGAGAACCTGCGCGCCTTTTCCGAGCTTATCAGGTCGCATACGTGCATCACCCTGGATCTGAGCCTGAGAACAATAAAAGCATCGGGTCTTCGCCTGGTTTCTTAGTTTTTCATCTCTTCCATACGCAAATATCACCACCAAACTATACAATCAACAGAATGAGTGTCAGAAAGTTCACAATTGCGGGTATCCAGCTTGGTCCTATCCAGAAGGCCACTCCAAAGACCGAGACCGTCGCAAGACTCATCAACCTTTTGAAAGAGGCACAGGCCGGCGGTGCTAAGCTTGCCGTGTTCCCAGAGCTCTGCTTGACCAGTTTCTTCCCAAGATGGTACATTGAGTCCCAGGAGGAAGTTGACAGCTACTTTGAGAAGGGTGATATCTCTCAGAGCGAAGTCGTCAAACCATTGTTTGACGCCGCTAAAGAGCTGAACATTGGTTTCGTCCTCGGTTATGCTGAGCTCACTGACGATGGCCACCGTTTCAACACTTACATTCTCGTTGACAACAAGGGCCAGCTTGTCCAGAAGTACAGAAAGGCACACTTGCCAGGTTTCGTTGAACCAACTGAGGGAATCGCCTTCCAGCAGCTCGAGAAGAGATACTTTGAGTATGGTGACTTGGGCTTCCCAGCATATCACTCCAACCCAGAGTGGATTGACGCCACTATGGGTATGCTCATTTGTAATGACAGAAGATGGCCTGAGGCTTGGAGAGACTATGCTCTCCAGGGTATGGATCTTTGCTTGAACGGCTACAACACCACTGGTAACGGTACTGCGCTCTTCGGTGCCAAGGAGAACAAGGAGGTGAGACTTTACCACAGTGAGCTTTCCACCACTGCAAACGCTTATTTCAACTCCTGTTTCGCCGTGTCCGTGGGTAAGTGTGGTATGGAAGACGGTCAGGATCTCATCGCTGGTTCGATCATTGTGGATCCAAACGGGTTGGTTATCGCCAAGGCTAAGACCGAAGACGATGAGGTTCTGCTGGCCGAGATCAACTTGGACGATGCCGTCAACGGTAAGAAGAAGATGTTCGACTTCTCAAGACACCGTCGTCCAGAGCTCTACGGCAGACTCATTGCCCAGAAGGGAGCTATCGAGACCCCATATAAGGGTTAGATGGGATATATACATAGCATTTTAATTACCGTTAGATATATCTGGTTGTAGATACTACAAATTTCTGGTTGTGATTCGAATGTAGGAGCAATTGCCTTGAACTAATTCTGAGCTCTATATAGTATGCGGGGAGCTATAGCGCCGTACTAACATGAAATTGATATGTATATGTGAACGCTTACATCAGCTGAAGCAATAAGATCGAATATATATTTAAAACATGAAAAGCAATACATTAGAAGAGTCGTGGCAAATTGATAGGATCAGACCATCATCACTTAGTCAATCTTTGTGTGAACAATGACATGGTCCTTGGACCCAGACGAAGTGGAAGTAAGCTCCATGCCGTCAAAGACATCCATTGGCTTGTCCAGCGTGTTACCGGCATCGTGCTCAAAGTTGTCCAAGTCAGCCATCCACAACTTTGGACAGTAGGTACAAATCAGGTAGTATGACACGGAACCAACAACGATACCAGTGACATAAGAAATAGAGTAGAGGTAGTAAGCGTTCAATGGCACACTCTTGTTACCACAGACGTAAGCAAGACCTGGTAAGTTTGGAGCGATACCTAAGATGAAGGCAATGAAACAAGCTGGGTTGAAACCGTGGAAGAATCTGTATGGACCGTCGTACTTGTACAAACCTGGCACGTTGATCTGTCTCTTTCTCAGGATGTAGTAGTCCGTGCACATGATACCCGCGATTGGAGCCAAGAACAAACTGTAGCCACCCAAGAAGGCAGAGAAACTGGCCGCAGAAGCCTGGACATACCATGGACAAGACACGATACCCAAGATCAAACAGATGTAAGCACCACGTCTTGGGTTGACCCAACGTGGGAACCAAAGAGACAAGTCATAGGAGAAAGACACAGTGTTGGCAGAAATGTTGGTCATCATGGTGGCGAAGGCCCACATCAAAGAAGCGAAGAACTGGGCAGCTCTGTTGTTCCACAACTTCTCAACCTGAAGTGGGTTCCAGGTGCTGACGCCGTAGATGACTTGAGTGGCAGATGTGACGATGATACCCAAAAGACCACAAATGGTCACAAGAATAACAAGTCCCACAAACTGTGGCCACCAGACCTGTTTTGGCTTCTTGGCATATCTTGTGAAATCAGAGATGTTGAGTGCCAAAGTGGCCTTTGGACCAATAGCAGAGATCATACATCTAAAGAAGACAACAACTGTTGGGGTACCGTCCGTGATGTTGGTACCCTGCTTGAAGATAGGACCGAAGCCCTTGGCGCCATGGACGGCCCAAGCGAAGAGAACGATAGTGAAGCAAACACCGGTGATGACCTTAACGGTGAACAAGATACGCAACTGGTTGACGGTAAGGTACAAAGCTGGAATTTGAACGATAACACCGATGAAGAAACACAAGAGACCGGCGCTTGTAATTTCAGCAGATTCTGGCAACTTGTTGGGGAAGTTGACGAACGATGGCCAAATAGCCTCGAGCATGGACTGTATACACTGTCCCAAGAGCATGGTCTGGGTGCCAGTCCACAGAATACACACGACACCTCTGATACCGACCATGATGTGAGCGCCGGAGAACCCAGGGGCAGCACCAGCGGTGAATCTCATGAGCATTGGGAAACCCAAGCCGTACTTGGCACCAACCATGGCATTGAGCATGGCTGGGATCGAGACGATGATGTGACCACAGATAATGGCAAGCACGGCCAAACCTGGCGAGAGACCAAGAGAGATCGAAGACGAAGCCACCTGGTACATGGAGATGGACATGGCCTCTGCGATCCAGAAACCAAGGTTACTGAACCATTGCCATTTTCTCTCCTCAGACCACTGAGGCACAGGGTCCAAGTCTCTGTTGGAATGGAGGACACCGTCTGAGTAGGAGCCCTCAGCAAGCGGAAGCTCGAAGCGTTTCTTAAGATCGGCAAGGGAAACCATCTTATACGTGTTGTGCTGGGTGTTTAAAGATATTGCAGGCGCATCCAACACTAAGAGCGATCGACGGGGTCTTTATATAATCTCTGAGGAGCGGATGTAAATAAGGCCATTGTCTCTACAACATCGGTGCGCAGCGAATTTACTGCGAGTCACCTTGTGGCCTTGCCCAGAACGACCAGACATCGCGGCTGAATTATGCACTGCAATAGGAATGCTCGATAAGACACACCGATCTCTCAGAAAAGTGCACGATTATATTTCTACGACTCGGATCGAGTCGCAAACATAGAGAAGAAAGCTCGATGAGCGCGCGCAAGTCGGAGGGCGGACTTGTGACTCCGCTCGCTCGAATTGATGATTTTGTCCTTCTCACCCTGTGCCTCTTTGCCTCTCATTGAGCTAGCAGTTCTGGCGGAGATCTGTTGAGACTTGATGCATTGGCCCAAGAATCTCATGTTTATGACAGACGATTATCGCTCGAGATAGGCAAACTGCACACTCCTGGCCTGTGGTCCTCAAGGTTTCACTACAAGTTTCTGCCTATGTAAGGTGCCTAGATAGCGGGTTTCGCCCCAAGGCTCGGGAATCTGGCGCAAGTTCTCCGATCAGCCTAATTGCTAGTTTTGCCGCGCTTTGGCTCAAGGTCCCTGTGAATGTGTCAATTTCGTAGCGGACCGATGGGGTGGACCGTTAATTATAGAATCGTGACTATATGGCAACTATGGAAACAAATTTATGTATCTAATATGTATGTATTAGTATTAGTGGCTAGTAAATATTGTTCTGGACTATTTAGTAATCTATTGCTTGTAGACCTCCGGGTTCACCGCAGTGTGCGGTCTCTTGTTCTCGTAGAAGAATTGCATCAAATTTTTGACACATTTCTTCTCAAAGTTTTGAAAGCTGTCCCTAGTACAAACACCAACGTGTGGAGTCAATGTGATCTTCCAGTTGTTCAAAAGCTTCTCATTGATCTTTGGCTCAAACTCATGCACGTCGAACCCGGCACCCACCAATTGACCTCTTTCAATTGCGTCAATCACCGCTTTCTCTTCGACAATAGGACCTCTAGCGATATTTACGAGACGGACCTTGGACTTCATTCTCTTGAAAGCCTCGCCATTAATCAGGTGGCGTGTCTGTGGTGTGTATGGGCATGCAATGAAGATACAGTCCGACTGCTCGAATAGAGAGTCAATGGTCTCACAATATGTCAATCCTTCAATGTTCTTGTCCTTTCTGTTATGATACGCAACGTTCATACCCATACTTTGGCAGGTCTTTGCCACAAGAATACCAATGTCACCTAGACCAACAATACCAAGCGTCTTACCATTTGGATCATCCGCAATGTTGGCAATCTCCTGAGAATCATAGTAGGCACCTGGCGTTCTAACACAGTGTTCTGCGAAAGTTAAGTATCTGAAAGAAGAGAGCACCAAATACACACCAACATCGGCAGTAGCACGCGTGCAAGAGTCTGGAGAGTTACAGAACACAATGCCTCTGGAACTGAGGTAATCAACATCAACAATGTCAAATCCATGACCTGACTGGCACACTACCTTACACGACTCTGGTAACAATCTCACGGCATCGTCTCTGAGAATATAATGGTGGATATATGGGTTAGACTTCAACCACGCCGAGCGGCAAACGGCGTCGATGTTACCGATTCTACCGTTCCCTGGCTTTCGAAGTTCTTCCATGTACTCTTCCACTGTATCGAAGTCGTAGTTCACCAACTCAAAGTTCTCGTTGAGCGTCGTCCATGCTTCCTCATCGTGCACTGGGTTGTCCCATGGGATATACAGCACCCTTGGCTTGGTTCCTGTTGTCATTTTGGGGTATGATGTTCCAAGTGACGATCATATTGTCAAGGAAACTGGCCAAATGCGGCCGGGCTTCAGTTTATATATAATGCCCAGTTTCGGGCTTGTCGCCAGGAACGCCGATGAAAAAAAAAAGTTCAATAGTTGGGTCGATGGCTCACGAAAAATGGGAGAGATAGCTACAACGCGATCGCTATCGATCAGAAGGAAGGCAATTAAATGGTGGACCATCGATTAAGATTACAAATAGTTCTGGCCTCTAGTCTCTCTCGCTTCCTTGCTGCTGCAGAAGAGTCCAGACTTGGAGGTCTTGAGGCCGCTTCTCACCAGGCCGGAAAGGATGTTAACACCGGAGACCACGCCGTCAACTACCTGGACGCCCTTCTCCTTGACAGCATCGGTGACGGCCTGTTGCATGTCGGACATGCCAGCACATCCAAGAATCAGAACATCAGCGCCTCTGTCCACGAGTGTAGTGGCTGCGTTAGCCATTAACCCCAGCACTTCTTCCCTTGGCTTGGTATGGAGCTCTGCCACCTTTAGATTTGTACTAAGAAGGCCAGCACAGAACCCATCGAGACCCATGGATCTCACAGAATGGCCGTGTCTGATCGAAGATCTCTGTACAGTAGTGAGGATACCGAACTTTCCACCGAGCATTCTAGCAGAGTAGATACCTGCCTCGAAGATGCCACACACTGGGACATCAAACTCTTCACGGATACAGTTTGTCAATGGGTGATCAGAGAAGCATGCGATAAGAACAGCATCGACCTGTTTGATGTACTCGTAGGAGTCCTTGAAAGCGACAGCAGATGACAGCACACCGTCCAAATGGCACTCTATTGTGGAAGGAGCAGGCTTTGGCGCCGTGTAACCGTACAGCTTCACGTCTGGTGCCAGATGGGCCTCTGCCATCTTCAAGCAGTTGAGTGTCATAATCTCTGTAGCATTAGGGTTCAACAATAGAACTTTGATCCTGTCGCCAGATCCCACACGGGGCAGCTCATTGATGTCCTTGACGGCCATTGTTGCTGGGCTGCTGTTCATTCCGCCCCCTTGTCTCGGATACCTTTGGAGATTATCCCGGATGATCTCATCTATATATATGTAAACGGCGAACGGGATTATGCTTGGAGATGAGCTCATCAGATCTCGGAAAACGCGCGCGCCTTTCCCGATCGAGCCTCTACAACTCTACCCCAGTCCCAGGCCATTTATAACATCGAGGCCCGCACTTTCTCTGTTTCTCGGTGTCTCTCTCGCCCTGCTTCTTCTTCCAATCATCTGAAGACACTCCGATTTACAAGATGTTTGACCTTGTTATCCACAACGGTTATATCGTCACAGCTGCTGACATCCTCCCCCCTTCCGTATACATTGGTATCAACGATGGTGTAATCGAAACGATGACCACCAAGCCTTTGGAAGGAAAGAAAGTCATTGATGCCCAAGGTGGATATATCACACCGGGTGGTATCGACAGTCACGTTCATATCGACCAGGACAACGCTCCAACGGGTGACAACTTTGAGTCCGGCTCGAGATCTGCCATTGCCGGTGGTAACACTACGATCTTACCATTCGCTATTCAGCCAAAGGGTGCTCACGATCTACAAACCATTGTCAGTGACTATCACAAGAGAGCCTCCGTTGGCGCTTACTGTGACTATGGTTTCCACTTGATTGTCTCTGATCCAAGTTTGGAACTTCTGAAGCAGCTTCCAGAGATCATCGAGAAGGAAGGTATCACCAGTATTAAGGTATACACCACTTACCCAAGATACAAGCTGAACGACTCCCAGTTGCTGGACATTCTCTTGGAGACCAGAAAGTTGAAAATGACTACTATGATCCACGCTGAGAACTCTGATGTCATTGACTTCATCAACGAGAAGTTGCAGGAGAAGAAGTTGACTGACCCGTACTTCCACTCTATCTCGAGACCAATCGAAGCTGAAGAAGAGGCCTCTTACAGAGTTATCTCGCTAGCCAAGTTGATTGATGTTCCTATCTTGATTGTGCACATGTCCTCTGAGCTCGCTCTTAGCCATGTTGAGAATGCTCAGAAGCAGTTGACTCCTATCTATGCTGAAACCTGCCCTCAGTACTTGTTCCTCACAAGTGACTACTTGAAGCAGGGATGCTGTCACCATAAGCACCACGACGACAACTTCGAGGGCGCCAAGTACATCTGTTCTCCGCCTCTCAGACAGGACCAGAAGGAGCTCGAGGGTGTGTGGAGAAGCATCATCAACGGCACTGTCACGGTATTTTCTAGTGACCACGCACCTTCCAAATATGACGATCCAAAGGGCAAGAAACTCGGTATGATCAACGGTCTGCCTCACTACAAGCAGGTGCCTAACGGTCTCCCGGGTGTCGAGACAAGGCTGCCACTGCTGTTCTGTTACGGTGTGGAGACTGGCAGAATCAGTCCACAGAAGTTTGTCGAACTCTGTAGCACAAACCCAGCTAAGCTCTACGGGTTGAGTGACAAGAAGGGCACGATCGGTATCGGTTACGATGCAGACTTCACGATCTGGTATCCAAAGGACCAGATGGAGCCATTTAAGCTGGATAACTCGATGCTGCACCATGATATCGATTATTCCCCATTCGAGGGAATGGAATTCACAAACTGGCCGAGGTACACAGTGCTTAGAGGGAACATTGCCTGGGATAGAGACAACGGTGGTGTTCTAGGCATGCTTGGCTCTGGTCAGTACTTGAAGAGAGGTCCATCCACACTTGCTGGTCCAAAGGGTGAGCTGAACCCAATATTTGCATAAATCATCTATAATATCCAGCAGCACATTTAAAAATCTGTAGACTTTTGCTATGGTAGACAATACCGGAAACAGGCGCGCTCTCCGCATAGACTGCCCAGTGTGCAAATTTCCGGAGACGGAGGCTGGAGCGCCCAGCCGGGTTTGCAGGGCGGACTTGGAAGTTGGGGGCAGGGAGACAGGAGTAAACAGCGGAGCTGTTGATCAAAAATAAGCCAGAGTCAGAAGGATCATTATATCATGCAACTTTGCTGATCGCATCGCTCTTCACTTTTTGATCCTAGCAAATACCGCACATCGCTACAAACATAGGCGATGCCCACCACAGTCCAGTACCTCTCTGTGAAGAACACAGGCAGGTCCCACCTGGCGTGCCACAGGTGTCGCTCCCACAAGATCAAATGTTCAGGTGAAAAGCCCGTGTGTCGCAACTGCCAAATCACATCAAAGCCATGCGAATACCCAGAAAGAGACAGAGTCGTCACTGTACATGAGTCCGATATTCTCAAATTACAACACCGCATCGCTGAGCTCGAAACCAGTAGCTCCTCCAGCGTACAAGGCTCCGCAAGTGAGATCCACAACAACGGCAACATCAGCGTCAAGACCACTACAAGTACCAACAATAACAGCAGCAACATCACTGGCCCAAGATCAACCACGCCCGATGATGTGCTAGAGGAGAACGTCTTCCAAACTTCGGGAACCACTGACAGTTCATTGTACTCCTTCCTAGATATTGACGTTGATCAGACAAATGCCTTGAGGTATTATTACAAAGACGTCCCGATCCCAGACGTCAACCTGCCCTCAAAGGAGTACGCCCTGTTCTTGATGGAGAAAGTGATGTTGTTCCTGGGTCAAGAGTACTACCTCTTGGACCAGTCCACGTCACTAGCTGAAGATATGAACCGGATCTACGAGACAGGACATGATCTCAGTTATCTCTTTGTGATATTAGCAGTGGGACAACAGTATATGAACGAGTCCAGCGGTGAGGAAGCGCCAGGTATCTACTACTTCAAGATGGCTTTGAAGCACTTTATCCCGAGCTACGAGGAACCATCAACCCGTTTCATCCAAACATTAATATTGATTGCATTCTACCAGCAAGGTCTTAACAGATCACACACAGCATGTGCATACTATGGTCTGGCCGTGAGAGCTTCGCTGGTTTTAGGGCTTCATAGGAGAGCTCCCTCTTTATCATTGGAAGAACAAGAAAGACGAAGACGTCTGTGGTGGACGGTTCAATGTATGGATGTCATTTGGTCTGCAAAGCTGGGTCTGCCTGTACATGTTGATACAGACGATATTACAGTGCCCATTGATCCATTCATTCAGATAAATGATGGTTTCAAGACAGACATTCTCAAGCTTGGTGCACAGCTCAGTCAAATCATCGTGTTCGTGATGCAAACCGTTTATAAACCAGCCACAAAGAAAACCACTTCGGACCTGTTGAAGTGCCTTACCAAATTGTCCAACTTCCAACAGCAACTCCCCGAGAAGATCAGATCAGCCATCATCATCGCAAATGACAGAACTAATGCTAATCTCTATATGAGACTGAACCAGACGGTGATCATCACGATACGTCCTTTGTTATTGTCAACATTTATGGGTCAACGTACCGGCTACCAACAAGCCATCAAGAAGTGTGTCAGTGCAGCCTCTTCAAATATCAGCATCCTTTGGGAGCTTCGCAAAATAGGGATGTTCTCTCAATTTGGGTTCTGGGATGCCAGATACCTGTTCTCGTCGCTATTAGTACTGTACATGACCTCGGGGCATGAAGATCTAGTGAAAATCGGGAGAGACCTGAACAAAGCCATGTGTGAATCAGGGAACTTTACTGCTTTGGAAAACGAAGTGAGACTGAAAGAACTCGATGCGCTATTCGAAAAGATCAGAGAAACTCCTGTCAAAGAAGAGGCAGACGCGGTCCCTGAGCCGAGGGCTGCCTCAGAAACAAGTCCAAACACGCTGCTCCTGAACAACATTACAAGCACATTTTCACTATCACCTCCTACGCTGGAACAAGAAACGGATAGATTCTTTGAGATGTTTCAGCCGCTCTCAACGGAGCTACCGGCAGACGTATGGAAGAGTCTTACATACAATCTGAAGTCATGGGACTCCAATGCCTGAGGGTTTGTCAATGGCAAAGTTTATAGGTGGATGAATACATTTATGGTGACTATGCCTACCATCTGATAGGTGAGTAATCCATTGGCCCCTGAAGCGAAACTGCTGATAAGCGATCACCAACTGTGCATTGTTCTAGTCTCGCTGCTTGTACCTGGTTTCTTATCAGTTCAGACATTCTACTGAATCCTGATCTTGGTACCCCACCTTACTTTTGGGTCTAGTCCCACCTTTATTTTGTACTACGTCTTTCGTCTGTCATTCATTATGAGTCAAGGATCTAGGCATCTAGGATCTAGGAACGAAGGCGCAGATTTAGTCCGCATAGGGTAATCGCGGGTGGCGGTGGAACTGCAATCAAGTCCCTCTCTTAAAAATCCTTGGGTCTACAAGACTCAATCAAGCAATAATCAGTTCGGAGGGGGTAAATCAGCTTGACGTCTCCGCTATCTACAATTTTCCTGATAGCACACACAAGCCGGTGCGGTGCACTGGACGTTGCTCACTCCGCTAGGCCACATCCAGTCCCTTCTAGGACAGATCAGCTACCTATCTCCATCCATCGGATCTCCCGCCACCAGTGATCTTGGACTCGAAACTACTATAAGACCAATGACAAGGCCGTCATATTCTCCCGGATCGGCTCTTAGACACGCACTTTTATAGAATTATACACCAAAGAGCATCTCACGCTCACAATGACATCTTCCTCTAGGATCCGTGACTTCTACAGTGATCTGTGGATCAAAAGAGTCATCACCAACCCGGATAAGCTCCCGCTATCTGAACTGCTCGCCGTGAGAAAGGAAGCTGATGACGATTTTGAGGACTCCAAGTGGACAAACAGAGACCTCATTCCAACACCAAAGGATAGACAGACATGGACAGCCGCTTCATACTTTGGTTACTGGGCTGTTGCTGGTATGGGTGTTCCAACCTGGTCCATGGGCTCCAGTGCTCTCGCTTATGGTCTGAATTGTAAACTTGCCCTTGTGGCTATGGCTGTGGGCTGGACCCTGGTCGGTTTACTCTGTTGTGCCATCGGTGCCATCGGCCAGAAGTGGAGAATCGGCTACACTGTCACCTCGCGTGCTGCTTTCGGTTTCTATGGTTGCTATCTTCCAATTGCAATCAAGTCATTTGTGGCTTGTATTTGGCAAGGATCCCATTTCTACTATATCGGGCAAGGTTTTGTTGGTACGCTGGGAAGCTGGGTGAGCCGTTCTCCGACTGGAGTCCTCTCACTGGAATCGAACTCATTGGAGTCATAATTGGTCTTGTGCTCTTCTGCTTTGTCATGCTCACCCCTCCTGAGAAGATGCAGACCATGGTTCACATCTCCTTTGTTCTTCAGACTGGTTCTTTCTTCGGTATTCTCGGCTGGGCTATTCACGCAAACAGTGGTAAACTCGGACCATTGTGGAACAAACCAAGTACCACCACGAATGGGTTCAATCCTGCCTGGGGTGTCTTCTTCATGATCACTAACGTATGTGGCTCCAACTCCGGTATCCTTGGGCAGAGTGACTGGACCCGTTATGCCAAGACCAGATTTGCACCAAACTACTCCCAGATCATCAGTGCTCCAATCACAGGATTTGTGACCGGTGCTATGGGTATTTTTGCTTCTGCTGCAATGGAGCCTGTTCTCGGTGAAATTTACTGGAACCCAGTGACCCTCCTGCCAGCTTTACTCAAATACTATGACTTCAGTGCTGCTTCAAGAGCTGCTGTGTTCTTCGCATCTTTCGGTATCATCTCTGGCCAGCTGTGGCAAGCCGTGTTGTTGACTGCTTGTTCCACTGGTATGGACATTGCCGGCTTCTCTCCAAAGTACATCAACATTAGAAGAGGTTCCTACGTCATGTCTTTGATAGGTCTTCTCTTCCAACCATGGAAACTTCTGTCAACGTCTGGCATCTTTCTTACAGTCATCTCGGGGTTCGCAGTCTTTGTGGGTCCACTTGTTGGTTGTGCTGTCGCAGACTACTATTTTGTGAGAAAGATGAAATACCGTATGCCTGACTTGTACCGCACTGAGAACTCCATCTACAACTACAAATGGGGTGTTAATTGGAGAGGAATCAGCTCTCTCGCCATTGGGTCGCTGCCAACTCTCCCTGGTCTTATCTGCGCAGCTGGTGGTTACCCAGTGAACAAAGGCTATGAGAAGTTGTACAACCTTACCTATCTGTTTGGTATGTTTACTACCATGTTGGCTCATGTCCTGATTAACTACTTCTTCCCACCAGCTGGTCTCGGCCTTGAAGCCCCATACATTGACGAGGCTGATGTGAGCGAGTACGAGGGTATGGAGCTTGACGACTCTAGTCACAGTGGAGTCTCAGAGATCAAGAATGATGTGCAAGTCAATGTGAAGGAAGCTTGATTATAATTTCAGTACTTGGGCTCACCAAAGCTGGCCTTTGGTCCCCACTGCTTTTCTTTCGTTTTCAATCATATCCTATCTATACATTTTACTGTAATGAGGTAGATCTTTAAGCTATATGTTCTGTAGCATATGCCTTTTTTAAGCTTGTAATATAGTATATGGCCTATAAACTTCTGCAGAATTGATAATTTGAACATCATACATATGTTCATTCCGAATTGCGAATTCTAGGATCTGGTGCTGCAATTATATTGCTATATATATGTAGCTTGATCGGAATTTGCAACGTCATATATATGCACCAAATTCTTGTTTTAAATAATAGCGTACGTAGGATCGAGCTTTGAGTTCTTATAAAAAAATTACCCGACATATATAGCTATATTACCCAGGAAATTCATTAAAATATATGATCAGTATGTGGCATTGAGTCTCATGGCCAAGTACTCGCCAGATGTAATAGGAGGATGCTTCTTCGGATTCTTCTCTGAGAATGTACCATCAAGAGCATCAATCACCCTGTCCCAGTTGGCACACACAAAAAACGGAATAGAATATCTTTCTCTTGTCGTACCGGACTCGGCGTCGACTGGCGGAGCAGTCACTCTGTGTAGTGTGGACTTGAGGGTATCGTTGGACCATCTTTGTAAGAAATCGCCAGTGTTGACCACAAGTGAGCCCTTGATGTAAGGCGCATCCAGGAACACAGAAGGTTGAGATGGATCCTCCACCTGCAAACCACCGCACTCGTCCTGCAAAAGCATCGTTAGTGTCCCGAAGTCCGTGTGAGCACCAATTCTCTCTGCCTTGCCTGATCTCAAATTGGACTCACTGGTTTCTGGGTAGTGGAGCAATCTCAACTGGTTGTCAGACTCATCATGATATGGCAGGAAGAACTCCTCATGCAGACCCATCCCCAGTGCAATGGCTCTCAACAAGTTCTTGCTAGTGCTGTTACAACGAGCCCAGTAATAGGTACAATAGTTCTTAAAACCTGAGATGTCTTGGTCGTCAGGCCACAAGTTCTCGTAACGCTTGTGCACTTCGTTGCCCATGTCAAAGGACTCCTTGATATCCGGGATCTTCTCGGTCTGCTTCTTCTCTTCTCCAGACATGAACACGGCCTGGGAGGCCTTCTCTTTCCCTACGGAAGAGTATCCTCTGTGGTTTGCACCTTCCTCAGGGTGAGGACATTTCATCTTCTGATCATGAGAAAGCTCGAAGAACACCTTGCTCCACTGGAACATCTCCCCCTGTTCTTCTATGGAGATCCCATGGTTTACAATGTACATGAACCCATACTCCTTCATGACGGCGACCATGGCTTTGCCGACCTCCACTTTTCCCTCTCTTGTGCCCTCGAGGAAAGGACCAAAGTCAACAACAGGAACCTCGTTCTGACCCGTATTTGATGGCATGGCAGCGTTTGTATAGTCGACTGTCAGTCCGTGCTATAGTAGTATAGTTCATGTGTTAGCAATTATGGTGCCCAGAGGGCACGAAACGTCCGCTCTTTATACATCCCTCGCAAGAACGTGGAGAGATTGTCTGATCAGCTCGGCACTTATCTCCGCCACCCACCGCCACCACAGATAGCCGCATTGGGTTGGGATGTTGCGATCCAGTAAAGATTCACACCCCAGCCATCTACAATTCTTTTACTTCTTAGGGAGGCCTCTATTATCATATCAGCTTTGCCAGAACAGATAGGGACTTGTTGAGTGAGACGTCAGCCGACACAGTGCGATGTGTGGATGTCAGCACTGACTCCACATACACCAGTAGGCTCCTCATCCACAGTCCTGCACTTGTTCGTCCCTCACCTATATAGACATTATTTGACTCACAGCCCATAATCTCCTCCTCTGACTCGAGCACAAATGATATGAGCCTTAATGCATCTTCTTTGGTGGTTGTGCTGGGAGCAATAGTTGTGGATGGTGTGCTCGACATGATATCCAACTCCATCAAAGCGTGGTAATGGGACCAACAAACCAGCACTGCCATATGGACCGACTTCGGTAGGTGAGGAATGCGGCTGAACATGGATTCATCACTAAGAACAGTTCTCAGTAGTAGGCATGCCTGTATAAGCGAGTGCTGCCCGTCTCTGGATTTGGCCCATGATTGAACCTGGAACTTAGTCCTTGCGGCTTCGATAGTCTGGTACCTCAGTCTCCCTGGTGATTCTGCGTTGATATGTGGATGGCATGTGCTTGTAGTCTTCAAGATAGTAGTACAGTACTGTGTTATCATGGAAAAGTTGCAGTACAGTCCGAGTAACCCAAGATTGTGCAGAGTGATGTTCGCCCAAAAAATGGCTGAGGTATCGTAGATGTTTAGGGCCAGATGGCTCAAGGATTCTTCATCCCTAGATGATCCAGACACGGCTGCATTGGATTTGGCAATATTAATCTGGAAGTAATGCCTCCAACGGAAGAGGCCTTGCTCGATCTTGGCTGCGATGGCATTCATGCTTCCCTTAGAGATGAAATTCTTCAAATCAGAAAAAACTGCGTTCGTTGTTCTAAGCTCCCTCACCAAGGATAAAGAAGCATGCAGAAGAATGAAGCGGCTAAACTGAGAAAAACAGTTGTAGTGGTACTCTCTATCATGGTCTTTGTACTGTTGGAACAGCCTTTTCAAGCTCCATAGAAGGTTAGGCCATCTTCCCTCAGCACGAACATTGGGTATGAGGCTTTCATTAGTTAAAGCAAAGTCGTCATTGTTAGAGTCGTACCTTCTGTGTTCAAAATAGACGCCCTCTTCCGTGTCTGCCCTTTTTACAAATTCCCGTGGGAGTTTTCGATACTCCTGAATGAACTCCTCCGCTGTGGGCGCTAGCCATACAGAATCTGTATAAGGCATCTCCAGCTGGATCTCAAAGACAGAGATGGATGGTGGTTTAGACATGCTGAAACTTGTTTGAGTATCTATGGCATATGCAATCAGTGTGATTCTCTTGAGACTCTCGAACCTGATCCATTGGCACCATGAAGCGTAGTTAAAGTTTGCCGCGTCACACACTGGCTCGGAAAGGTCAACAAACAATCCAAGCTCTCTAATGATATTGGCAGTGACTGGATGGTACACGTGGAACTTGGTCTGCAGCGAAGAGTCACCAAAGTACAGCAGGTGAGTTCCATTCAACAGAAGAGACTGTAAAAGCTTCAATGGCACAAACGATAAGTTGTAGTCAATCGTATCCAAGACGTTGAGAATTTTAACTCTTAAATGGTTTTGCACCAAAGAAGCCACCCTATGATACTCCTGTAGGGTTAGGTGGTCCTCTGTAGATTCATTAACCATACCAATACACGCGATGGTTAGAATGAATATCGAGTTCAGTTGTGTCCCATCAATGCTGTTTACATCAAACGTTGGCCTGTGTATGATGGGATACATGGTGTTGAAATCAGACCAATAGTGACTTAGGTAGCGGTTCATTCTCGACTCAGAGAACAGCTTGAGCGTTTCAGTCTCAGTGATGCTTGAGATCTGCTGCAGTATCTCTTGAATTGAAGTTATTGTTCCCTTAGAGAACCCAAAGTCTTTTACCTTGAATTCTGGTTGGTCATTCGTCTCATCGTGGTGGTCATTGGTCTGTCTGTTTGAAATGGGAGTGTGTGCATAAAAGTCTGGGTGGTCAAAATAATGGAGCTGTTCAAAGTTGTGAGTGCCATCGGCGCCAAATAGCCAGTAGAATGGGTCCTCTGTTGAGCTCGATACGTTGGAGAACCTCTCCGATATGGGAGCCGGTGATCGTATTACCGGGGATGAGCCCTGTTTCTTGGGAAACTCTACACTCTCGGTGTTGACGAAAGTGCCAGTCCTCGAGCCACCACTCCGATGGATCTTAGACTTCAGATGCTTGTTTAGAATGTCTCTCCTCGTGAAGGACGTTGAGCATACCTCACAGACATGTGGGCGGGAGTTGTTGTGCGTCGACCGGTGCCTTGTTAGGTAGTCTGCCCTCTTGAAAGCCTTCCCGCACCCAGGATGTGGGCATGTAATGGGCTGCTTCCCATTCGCTTCAGCAGGTCTCATACTACTTCCCTTCGCGTTAAAGACGGGGCCTCCTAGTGGGCGATGTGGCTCGATTCTCCATTCTTTGAATTGATCTACACAGATGTCTTATCAAACAGCCGCAAGCTTTATCTCAGATCAAGCGCGGGAGTCTGGTCTGGGGTTGAACCTCCGCTCTGGACTGGCTGCAACCTGCGGCTGGTGGCGGGACTAGAACAGAGAGTACCACCGCCACCGTCGTCATCGACTAAGACAAGAAAGCGGCGGTGAATCACGGCTGCCAAGCCGTGGATAATGCCATATAAAGCCCTGAAAACCTTCTACTGCTATCTGAAGATGTTAATAGATAGCGAGCTTTGTGTACAACTGAGATCGAGAAATGCCCGCCTTTGAAGGAATTCCTACTGTTACAATTGCCCCTGGTGTCGTGATGCCTATGGTGGGGCTAGGTACCTGGCAGTCTCATCCAGATGCTGTGAGAAAAGCGACCATCCATGCCTTGAAGAACGGTTACAAACTCATCGATACTGCTGCCATCTATGGTAACGAGAAGGAGGTGGGTGACGGCATCAAGGAGTCTGGTCTCCAGAGATCTGAGTACTTTGTCACCACCAAACTATGGAACTCCCATCACGCCCCAGAGGATGTTCAGTTGGGCTTGGATGAGTCTTTGGAGAAGCTTGGACTTGAATACGTCGACCTATATCTGATGCACTACCCGGTCAGTCACGACAGAGAGGAGTTCGCCAAGGGGAACATGGTTGTCCGTGACATTTCATACAAGGACACTTGGAAGGCCATGGAGGCGCTGCTCGAGACTGGAAAGGTTAAGGCCATCGGTATCTCCAATTTTTCCCTGTGTGAAGTCAAAGACTTGTTAGAGAGCTGCACTGTTAAGCCCGTTGTTCACCAGATGGAGATGCACCCTTATTTGAAGCAGAATGAGTTCTTGAAGTTCCACGAAGAGAATGGTATTCATGTCACTGCTTACTCTGCCTTCGGTAACCAGAACCCAACATACCAGCTCAATGGTGAGCCAAGAATCTTGTCTCATCCTAAGGTGGTTAAAATTTCCGAGAACATGGGCAACACTCCTGCTCAGATTCTTATTGCTTGGGCTTTGGAGAGAGGCGTCTCAATCATTCCAAAGTCTGTCACTCCATCCCGTATTGATGAGAATCTCGCTGGTCAAAGTCTCAAGTTAAGTGAGAGAGACTTCGAGATCATCTCATCCTTAGGCTATTCTGCCAGATACTGTGACTATGGCGATGTTGTTGGATACCAGTTCTACAAGGATCTTGAGTGTCCTGGTAAGATGCCTATCGCTACTAAAGCTTAATATACGAATTCATATTCGATGAAATTATCTAGTAGGTAGCATTCATTCTCATAGCAAGCCATTCACCAGAGTTGATTGGCTCATATTTCTTGGGATTATCTGCAGAATATGTTCCGTCCAAGGCATCGATGGTTCTCTCTTTGTTGGCCGAGATGAAGAATGGGATTGAGTACCTCTCCATTGTGAGACCTGTGTCTGGTCCTGCTGGTGGGGCTGTCACTCTGTGTAACGTGGACTTCAGTAAGTCGTTCGACCATCTCTGCAAGAAGTCACCGGTGTTAATCACAAGGGACCCCGAGATACAAGGAGCTGGAATAAATTCTCCCTTGTTGTAAGGACTCTCCACTTGAAGTCCACCACATTCATCTTGTAGCAAGAGGGTCAAGGTTCCATGGTCCGTGTGTGCTGCGATTCTCTCTGCCTTGCCGGATAGTAAAGTTGTGACATCCGTTTCAGGGTAGTGCAAGAGACGTAACTGGTTGTCCGAGTTGTCGTGGTATGGCAAAAAGAAGTCCTCAACAAGTCCCATCCCCAACGCAATTGCACGGAGGAAATTCTTACCCGTGACATCACACATCTTGAAATAGTACAAGCAGAACTCTTTGAATCCTGGGATGTCCCCTTCATCAGGCCAAATGTTGTAGTACTTCTTGTTGGACTCATTGCCGCAGTCAAAAGACTCCTTAACGTCAGGCACTTTCCTCAAAAGTTCAAGCTCATTTTCGTCGTACACCATCTGAGATACCTTCTCCTTACCAACGAATGAGTAGCCCCTGTGGTGAGCACCAAGTTCTGGATGTGGGCACTTCATCTTCTGTGAGTCCTGCAAATTGAAAAACTTCTTGCTCCATTCGAACATACGCTTCTGATCCTGCTCTGGGATCCCATGGTTGATGACATACATGAAGCCAAACTCCTTCATGACTTGCACCATTTCCCTCCCAGTAGTGGTTCTTTCTTCTTGAGATCCGCTTAAAAAGGGCCCAAAGTCGACAACTGGTAGCTCAAGGTTGTCTTTCACTGGCATCGTCGGTTTTTTAATTAGTATGTTTCGATACAGGGTATATGACGCTCCTGTTGTCGTTGGTGGCAAATGAGAGAAGGAGTCGCCTTATCTATAGCAAGCGACTGAACATCACAATTCCTACGCTGCCTGGCTTTTATCTTCTCGAAGCCAGCGGACACATGAACCCCACAATTTAGGTTTACGTTCGATTGTCAGGGTTGGAGGAGGGAGACTAGTCTCAAAAGATAAGAACTTTGGGTGGCGGGTGGCAGGTGGCGGTAATCCCAAGCTATGGTCTAGGTCGCGGGTGGCGGTAAATTTGAAGACTCAATTATAGAGATCGCTTACCCAAGGAGACTGACACCAAAGGGGTTCAAGATTCAGGCTCCAACCGGCCGGCGCTGGTTGCCTAATATAGCAGATCAATGCTTGTCGCCGCCACTGCTCTCAATTCTGAAGATGTGGATATTACAAGAGCTCAATCCACTTGAGAGAACTTCTTAGCCACCAGTATTAGCACAACATCAAGCAGCTATGACAAGAACACTCCTGATTGGTGTTGATGTTGGTGGGACCAACACAGACTCTGTTCTCATTGATCCTCACTTGATCTCTGACCCTGAAAGGGGCGTGCTTTCGTGGAACAAGGCCCTAACAACTCAAGACGTTACATTTGGGATTTGTGATGGAATTGCAAAGCTCTTTTCTGACAGGCCAGACGTGATGAAGGATCAAGTTGCATCTGTTACCATTGGAACCACCCATTTCATCAACGCTGTAATCGAACAGGACGAGGCGCGCCTTTCCAAGGTGGCGGTCCTGAGACTCTGTGGTCCGTACTCTCGTCAGATTGCTCCGTTCTCGGACTTCCCTCATGGCCTCACAAAGATCATTGAGGGTCACGTTGGGTACATTAGCGGTGGTTACCACGTTGACGGTCGTGAGATTTCTAGTATTGATAAGTCACAGCTTCTCTGCCACATTGCAGAAATTAAGGCAAAGGGAGTCAAATCTGTCGCAGTTGTTGGCGTCTTCGCCTCTTTGAAGCCAGAGCAGGAGCTTCAAGTAAAGGCAATTCTCAACGCGCATATTCCTGAGGTGAAGGTGGTGCTTTCGCATGAGATCTCTGGTTTGGGATACATCGAGCGTGAGAATGCCACTATTCTGAACGCCTCCATTCTTCCATTTGCAGAAAAGATCATCCACTCCTTCATAGCGGGTGTCCAGCGCATTGGATTGAAATGCCCTGTGCTTCTCACCCAGAACGACGGCACAGTACTAGCTGCTAGTGAGTCCATCAAGTGTCCTATCAAGACTTTCTCCTCTGGTACGACAAATTCTATGCGTGGTGCTTCTTTCCTCGGTAACAGTATTGGTCAGACTGCCATTGTGGTTGATGTTGGAGGTACGACTTCTGACATTGGTCTGCTCTTGCCAAGTGGCTTCCCACGTCAGTCATCTTCTTTCAGTACTGTTGGTGGCGTGAGAATCAATTTCTCGATGCCTCAGGTTGAGAGTATTGGCCTTGGTGGTGGCTCGTTGGTAAAGTCTGTTGGCGATGAAGTGCTTGTCGGTCCTGAGTCCACAGGCGCCGAGATTTTGAAGAGATCATTGATCTTTGGTGGCACTGATACCACTGTGTCTGATGTTGCCACTGCTGCCGACTCTTCTATATCCTTTGGGGATCGCTCTAAGGTTGATGGGAAATTTGATGACGTGTTTATCTCCAAGTTCAAAGAAAGGGTTACCACCATGCTGGAGAAGGTTGTTGACAGAATGAAGACAAGCCCTGAGGATGTGATTGTATTGGCCGTTGGTGGAGGTTCTTTTATCGTTCCAGGTACTATCAAGGGTGCCTCCCGGGTGATCCGTCCGCAGTTCTACAGCGTTGCCAATGCCATCGGTGCTGCCATGGGTAAGATCTCATCGGAAGTGCGCTGCTTCGTGCAATTGCAAGACACCTCGAAGGAGGAAGTCTTGGAATCGCTGAAGAAGAAGGCAACCGCGCAGGCCTTAGGAAAGGGTGCCTCTGAGCAAACTATTGAGTTTGTGTTTATTTCATGTGAGCCTATTCCTTATGTGTCTAGTACTTTTGAGTTTATTGTGAAGATCATTGCCGACGTTGACTACGACAGGCTTAAAGCTGGCCGTGATGCCTTGAGTGATTCAAATCTAGCTGATCTCGAGAACCATACCGAAGCTGTTGTCAAGCATTCAGTTGCGCTTGCTAAGACTGTTGAGCTCAATCTGGACGACCAAGACTACATCTCTTATGTGCCAACCATTAACAAGGACAGGGAGTGGGTTATATCTGAGATCGATTTGGAGTTGTTGAGAATTGGCACATACATCTTGGGATGTGGTGGTGGTGGTGACCCATACCCTTTCTTCCTTGCTGCTCGTAACATTTTGAGGAGTGGTGAGAAGCTCGTTGTGATTGACGCTAAAGATGTGAGAAAGTACACTGGTGATGATGGGCTTGTTAGCTCTGTGTGCTGTGCTGGTTCGCCTACTGTCTCGAATGAACAATTGGAGGGACCGGGCTTGGTTCATTGTATTGAAGTCTTGAGTAAGTTTGTGGGGAGGTCATCGAGCTTGGTTTTCCCCGTCGAAATTGGGGGATCCAATGGTCTTTGTCCTTTCCGAGTGTCTTCTAAGCTCAACATCCCTGTTGTTGATTGTGACCTGATGGGGAGAGCTTACCCTACCCATTGGCAGACTATCCCAACGGCGTGCAACCTTGATGAATCTCCTGTGTACCCACCAACAGTTATCAGTAACGGCAACGGGAACACAGTTATTGTTGCAGAGTCCAAGAGTGACTACCTACTAGAAAAGGTCATGAGGGCATCGCTTGCTGAGATTGGCTGTATTGTGGACCTCGCTAACCCGCCCATGACGGCGGAGCTTGTTGAAAACAGCACCATTCATGGTTCTTTGTCTCTTGCTTGGAGAATCGGTAGAGCAGTCCGTATTGCAAGACAGAAGTCTGAGTTGTTTAGAATGCCTGCTTCTATATTGGAGTCTGTGGGTAACTCGGGTAAGCATTTGTTCACTGGTAAGATTGTCAATGTTGAAAGAAAGCTTTTCAAGGGGCATATCTGGGGTGAAGTGACCATTGAGGATCTCAGTCCAGAAAAGAGGAAGATGACTATTCCGTTCAAAAATGAGAACATTGTTGCTCGTGTGGATGGAGAGGTTGTTTGTTCTGTTCCTGACCTCATCATCGTTGGAGATGTTGAGTCTGGAGAAGCCGTGGGTACACCTGACTATCGCTATGGCCTGATGGTGTTTGTTCTGGGGATTGCTCCTAGTAACAAGTGGACTGATACCGAGAAAGCTCTCTCCATTGGTGGTCCTCTTGGTTTTGACCTTCCAAATGTGGAGTACAACCCTGTTAGCTCGTACCAGAGCCCTGTGTCGGTTATCGATGAGTATTACACTTGTTAGCAGGCGTATAACACATTCATTCAATGATGTGAAAAGGATCCGGGAGCTTGTTAGACCTGTAGTTGCAATACGTATAGTTATTTTCCCTGGAAAATGGCCACATGACCACAACATATTACTGATCTGGAACCAAAGGGGCGAATATGGATGCCACAAACCATGAGGTCTATGATCCAATGATCTGAGTTCACGATAGCCCATGCCTCTAGTAGCATCACTCCAATTTCACACCACTTGTGCAGCTTATTATGGCATGCATGTATTGATTCCAAGGTCTAACGCAGTACGAACGTATATATCATGACACAACAGTTTATGAAGAGTAGTTATGTTTCTACCCTTAACAGTTTCAAGAATGTCTCTCGTTAATTTAGAACAATAGATGAATTCATATCTATGATTCGGAAGGCCTCTTCACTGCTGGGCCATCATTGTCTATCGTCCATAGCTATAGCATGATCTTGCAACAAAAGCTACAAGTCATGTCCAAAAGTCAATCAGAGCACAGCCATTTGCGAATCAACACGGCTTTGACTGTACCCTGACGTTGATTTGTTGAAGCAGAGCTAGAGATCTGTATTAAGCCCGCCCTGTGTTAGCAGGTTTGGGTACCCCGTTTTTCTTGACCCCAAGGTCAGAGATAGTCCCACCCTCCACCTAAGACCTAAGAGCATCTCTCGTTGACATACTTATTGGATTTCGCAACTTCTGCACACTTACAATTCGTCATTTGTTATTCTGTTTGTGTATGAAATAGAGTCGTTGAAAGAGAGAAAAAGGCGCCAGGGTGTAGGTACGATCTGGAGACTCTAAACCATTGACATCAACCTTCCCAGCAGTCAGAGTCAATTCCGCCAAACTGATTGATGTAGAACTCGCCAACCCACATTGAATCAACGGTTCGAGTGATGCTGGCGCCAACACCAAAGCACATGGAGTCCCAGCCATACCCACCATACTCACTAGCCAAGTAGTTCATCTCTGTTTGTATGACTGAGCCTTCGGCAATACCTTGTGAAGTCATCAGCTCAAAATCCCATGCAGCGACCTCCTCGGTGTTCAAACCCCAATCCTCCACAGCAATGTAATCAACAGCATCGTATCTCTTGGAAAGGGTCCCGTCGTGGCCGTTCTGCAGAATGCTCGATGCAACCCTCAGCAGAAGCCCTGGCCCCACCAATGATGGCAGATCTCTTGCCATCAGATCTCTGCAAAATAGTCAATTCAACAATTGCCAAAGTGTCCAGGCTGGTGTTTCATTTTCCTTGCACATTTGAGCAATCTTGGCACTGGTGTGCTCCTTGACAACCTCATTGTGGATCCAAACATGACTGGCATGGTATGACCACTCAGAGCTGTTCACTAAGATACCGGCGTTGCTGGTATTGACCAAAGCAGTGTCGTTCCAGGCAAAAGCGGTGTAATTATCAAAATGCTTGTAAACCACATCATCAGAAAAGAAGAGAGCAACGTCTCTTTTCACAGAAGAGGAGTCCGACAGGTTGATCCAACCAGCCCCAGTCCCATACGTCAACAACGCTGACTGGCCAAGAGACGAGACACCATACAGGGCTGCTGGTATGATACACCCTGCAACAAGGAAGCCACTTGATGAAGCAGCAGCAACTGCTGAAGCAGTGCACGTATATGCAGCAACAGCACCAGTAACCTTTTTAACAAGACCGAACATTGTTAGGCCGAGGGCACCAGCAAATGAGGCCCACTCCTGCCTCTTCTCCAACAAAACCGCAGTAGCAGGTACAGGGTAGGCATCGACCAAAGCGGACTTGATAGTGTCAATGACCACGAACTGTCCAAATATGAATAAACCAGCAATTAGTGTGACCGTCGTAGCAAGCTCGCTTGGTCTCAGGCAGGAGGCGTTGGGTCCAGCCATGATCATGGTTTCTCTAATCGGAATAATGCGTGTGATCTTAAGTCTGATCGGGGAAATCATATGGCGAATTTACCGGTTTAATAGCCATTGGACTCTGTGGGAACTTGGTAGCAGACTTGGAGGGAGTGCTCAATCCCGGCCCGTGAGGGCTGAACACCGAGGATCTCGAACGACAGCAATCAGATTCATACACCCGATGATCCATGAGCTGTCATGGACCCAGAAGCACCCGATTCTCAGTGATACCGATTCCTCATTCTTGCCAAACACGGTCATGAACACCGAGCTCATGGGCTTTCTACTATCACTTTAAGGAATCAAATGAGGGGGAATATTTTAGGCGCGTGTGCGTGCGCGTCAAAGATCTGCGCACGCCTTCTAGTCAAAACTCACACCACTCCAATCAGATTCAGGATCCATCTTGGTGTATTCTGGTTCACCTTCTTTAAGCCATGGAAGTTAGAAGACTGGAGGGATCGTGGCAGAGTTATACTGCCAGAAAGCCGAGCCAGGAAGGTGCGAGAGCAGCCCGTATCTGAGCCTTGCAGACTGATCAGCTCTGAACCCCTAGATGACCTAAAAAGCCGGTCACATGCTCGTTATCTCTCGGTTTTGAGCCTCGTGGCCCTTTCATCAACTGCACAGGTGACAGAGGACTGTTCCCCGTCAGCCCGAGGGATTTTTACTTGCATGTAATTGCCATTGAGCTATCGAGATAACAATTAGCTAGCTCATTATAATTTCTCCTGTCATTTCAAGCTTCGGAAGTTGAGCTTCGGAAAATCCGAGAGTTCTTACGCTATCTCTACCAAATCTCTGATACAGATGCCTATAGATGGTATGTTATACGTGCTTGCACGCGCCGGCCTCGCCTCCACTCCCAGAATATACGGAGAATTATAAGGTAGAATGGTGATCGATCATAAGCGATTGACTATCTACACCTACGGCAAAGACGAGTAGGAAAGGTAAAATCAGAGGGCAATTCGGGCATCAGTTTTTGCAAGCAATCATTAGTAATCATTCATTCATTCTTTATCATACCACAATTTCGCCATTGAAGGGATCAAGTCCGACGCTATGGTTATTTATTCATCAGCGAACCAGAGATATTTTAACATCACCCCGATCAAGAGCTGCGTAAAGCAGATCATTAAGGTAAGGGCGAGCTTGGCCACGATCTCAGCTGTCCCCATGCGGGCGATTGTCTGTGTCAGGTGGGACATTTCGGAAGCTTTTATCTTTTATATTAAGGAGAAGGAAAATTAAGGGAGGAAAGGAAAAGGCAAGTGCTCTCTTATATATGTAAGATGAAACTTCATGGCGCACGCCGGGAAAGATCTACATAACTTCCGGGGTGAGATCTTTATAGGTAAAAAGCGGGCACTTCGCCCCTCCTCATGAACTTTTATCTCAGAGTAACTCACACCTGAGATTAACAACTTACAACTAACACACCCAAAGACACCATACGATGTCTATTCTCGCATATCTGGCCCTCCTCATCTTCAAACTCCTCTCCACCGCCTGCCTTCTCTTCCTCTCCGCTGCTTTGCTCTGGGCCGCAATGAAGCTGTGGACCACCGCATCCGCTGATTTCGACCTCACACCCGTCAAGAATTGGGCCTTCCACAAGCCGGGAGCAGAAGAGGCATTGCCGTGAAGCTTCTCGGTGCAGCTGTATGTTCCTAAATAAGTATATTATGATGAGTTATTTTCAGCCTAAAATGTAGTGTGTCTGCCATTTTCCTCCGTGCCAATTCCAAAAATGAAGACAAATGCAAGGCATTTGGAGACTCAAAACGTGTCACCGGTTCTGCTCATTTCAAAGAGTTGAAGACCAGAAAAAAGAGCAAGAAGAGTCCCGTTGATGTTTGACGTCAACACATTCGACTGCTTATATACTCATGACGAACCACCTGGAGTTTTTCGCTCTGAAGTATGGCGATTAGTCCACCTGAGCGCGCGCTTAACTATGGGAGTCCACCTGGGTTTGAAAAAAGTCCACCTGTGTCTTTTTTTAACTATGGAGGAGTCCACCTATGTTTTCTGTGGCCCGTACCGGAGCAAAAAATCTTGACGTCGAGGAAAAAGGAGAGTGTCAATAGGGGCCGTGACATGGAGATAGATAACTTTTAAGGGAGAAGAGATGAGTGAATGATTGTTACCTATGAAATGGGGGCCTATGGGGGAACTATCAATTGGTGGTAGTCAACTGTCAGTACTGGATGGAGGAAACATCGGTCTCCAGTGTGTCTTGGAGTCTGTGGTTCCAGAAGACGGGGGAAGAGATTTACACGAGTTTGTAAACATATAGATTCTCTGACACTATACTGTTGATATATTCCAACAATTACAGTCTAGAGGTCAACACCACGTCCAGATTATGTTACAGATACATTATCGATGTTCATAAGCGTGTCTTGGAGTTAGTGGTTTTGTGGAGATAGTGTACTCACGTAGGTTAGTACACCCCAGGATATGGTTCAACAATCACAGTTGATGGATTAACCACATGTCCAGATGGATATGGTACACACGCATGTGTTCATGATGGTGTGTTGGAGTTGGTGGTCCTACAGGATTTTCATTGTAGTTCAGGAGACGCAGTGTACGGTGTATGGGTTATCCTCCAACAATCACCGTCCATGGGTTAACCACATCTCCAGAATGCAGATGGATCTGGTACACATCGATGTGTGGTTGTGTATATTGGAGATGGTACTCTTATAGGTAGGTTAATATACCTGTATGGTTTATTCTGACAGTCTACTTTTAACAAAGTTCAACAAACACAGTGCCTGGGTCAGTCATATCTCCAGATATGGTAGAGATACATCGTTGGGGTCTTCATGAGTGTCTTTTGGAGTCACTAGTGTTTGGTATTAACGTTTAAATGTGATATTGTGCAACTAGGTCTCATAGTTAGGGTGCGTTTGTCGTGCCTGTTGATGCGTACTAGTTTATTGATGGCGATGGAGTGCGGGAACCGTCTTCGAGATTCGCGTGGCGCAACCGATTCGTGCTATCGCCTAACCATTAATTTTGGGCCAAGTATATATCTCCAGAAAATAGAGTAGTGTTGCTGTATTAGTGATTTAGAAATGTATGAGAGAGTATTAATTTGTGGCATTTTGGAGAACAGCTGTGGAGTGCGGCCGCCATCTGGACAATGTTATGTGGATAAATAGGGATATGTTGTTTACTGGTGTAGATAGCGTCTTTTGCGTTGTTAATTGGATTATAGTGTAGTGCCGATATCTGGATGGGCAAATCCGGTAATTGGGGTGTGGTCGCGGTATGTTGATTTTTGGCGATCCTTGCGCGTGGCACTGGAACTCGAATGAGAA
>JAKUBZ010000023.1:0-138637 GCA_030567055.1 Petasospora taoyuanica
CAGGGAAGTAAAGGAATCGATTCAGAAGTTCAAAGCTGGAATATATACACATGGAGATCCATTGTGGTATTACTTGGTTTAATTGGCCCCCCCTCCTCCCCCTCCAGAATTCGCGACTGTAGTCAAGCTTGTTTACTTTTCGATCCCAGTGGATTTTTCCTCCCCCCCTCCATGAAGGCACAGGCGAGACGGAGCGGCCCCTCGCACACACACACACACACACACAAAAAAAGCAGATCGAGATTTCATAACAAACAACCCTGAGTGTCTTTTAAAAAGAAGGGCGCTTCACCACCACCATCCGCAAGCGAAAGCAAGCACATACACACTGTTAAAAAAAGGCACCACCAGATCCTCAAGTCCACTAATACACTCTCTGCGTGTCTGCCGCCTGCTGGGGAAAGGGATTTGATTGAACAACAAACAGACAAACAAACAAACAAACAAACAATTATAATATCCTCCTATTCGATTGAAGAGCAAAGATGTCGGACCGCGTGTCAGAAGATATCAAGAAGAAGATTCTCAGGGAGAGGAACATCATCGTTGGTGCGACCAACATGAAGAAGAGAACGAGCAACGCCGCCGTCATTCAGAAGTGTAACTCCAGTATTCAAGAGGCACAGCAGAACATTGACTACTTGAACGAACGTTTGAACCAGCTCAAGTTCCAAGACTCGCAGCAGGGGAATGACACTCGCTCAAACTCTTCTTCTGCTGGTGGCTCGGATACCGCTACAAACTCATTAGCACATCAACAACAACAACAACTACAACAAACTGGTCAGGATCTGTACTACTCTCATCAATCTCAGCTACAGACATTCCAATCACACAATAGCCACCACCCCCAGGCACACCAGGATAGTAATTTTACCCGCATGGATCTGATGAAGTATGATTGTCCATCTTTGGGTCAGAGAATTCAGTATATGATCAATCAGCTCGATACGAAACTTAAAGTGGAACAGAAATACTATGAGGCAAATGAGAAGTTGTCTAAAATCTACCAGCTTGATGGTGACCGCAGAATCAGCTCTGTAGCTGAAGATGGGAGAATCCAGAGCAATCACAAGATCCAGTTGTTGAAAAAGTCTTTGAAGAGATACGAAGACATCAACGTCAACGTTGATCAGATTGATCAAGCGGATGATCCTATGAACATTGTCAAGTTCAGACGAAAACCACTGGCAGGTACTTTGACCATCGGTATCAACACCATTAGAGACGTTGATCACATTGCATCTCCACTGTTTTCGAGAAAGACAGAGTCTTACATCTCTATTAAAGTTGATGACGAAGAGAAGGCTAGAACTAAAGGTACAAGAAATGACAAGTTTAACGAGGAGTTTAACATCCAGATCGAGAAGGGTAACGAAGTGGAAATCACAGTGTATGACAAGGTCAGTGGTAACAACTACGTTCCAGTAGCCATTGCCTGGTTTTTGATCTCCGATATCGCAGAGGAGATCCGTAAGAAGAAGGTGGATCAGTCTGGAGGTGCAGGTTGGGTCAGTGCATCAAGAATTCAGAATGGCTCTCAGACCTCTGCCATGAGTACAACGGATAACTTCACTGTGAACACAAATACAAACAGTGCTTTGTCAGATGAAAACAGAGGTCCTATCAGATCAACTTCTTGGTTTATCCTTGAACCTTCTGGTCAAATCTTGCTGACTCTTGGTTTCACCAAGTCATCATTCCAAAGCAAGAGAACCCTGCTGGGTGGTCTTCACCGTCGTGGTGCTATCAGAAAGAGAGATGAAGAAGTGTTTGAACAGCATGGTCACCAATTTGTTCAAAAGCAGTTTTACAGTATCATGCGTTGTGCCTTGTGTGGAGACTTCTTACGTTATACCGGGTTCCAATGTCAAGATTGTAAGTTCCTTTGTCATAAGAAGTGCTACGAAAAGGTCATTACCAAGTGTATCTCCAAATCAAGCACTGATATTGATCCAGATGAACTGAAATTAAACCATAGAATTCCACACAGATTCGAGCATGTTTCCAACAAGGGTACAAATTGGTGTTGTCACTGTGGTTCTATCTTGCCTTGGGGAAGAAAAAATATCCTTAAATGCACTGAATGTGACACAATGTGTCATGTCAGTTGTTCACATTTGGTTCCTGACTTCTGTGGTATGACTATGGAAGCTGCTAATGAGATTTTGAAGACCATCAAATCTACAGAGGGTTCAAGAAAGAAGCTCATTCACAACTATAATAATCGCCAGGGCGCATCTACTGTCTCTTCGTCTGCTACAGCTTTCAGTAAAACAACGCTACCAAGCATTCCAAAGTCCGAGTCAACAACTGTTCCATCTGGTACGCCATCAATTGCCGAGTCTCAACGACAGCAACCACCACAACCACAACAACCACAGTACATTCCAACCCAGCACCACCAGAGAAGACGTCCACCTCCGGAGGATGCCTACGCACAACAGGAGGCTCAACAGCAGCATCCATCGTTGGCACCGCCACCTGTTGAGCACCAAGCATATGTCTCTGAGCAGCAAGGTCAACAACGGTATGGTCAGCCTATGGACTCGTACCAACCGACGTATCAGGAGGCTCAGCCTGATGAGCAGAATTTGATTGCTCAGCAGGAGAAGGAGAGACTTTTGAAGGAATCGCAGTACGCCCAGCAGAGACAAAAAGAGTACAATGAGCAGCAGAGACAGCGCGAGTTGGAGGAAGAACAGTCGGCACTCCAGCAGGAGCAGCAGCAACAACAACAACAGCGTCTCTATGAACAACAGCAGCAGGAAATACAACAACAGCTACAGCAGCAGCAGCACTACAAGGGCGATCTGTCATTCCCAGCAGATGAGCCAGTTGAGCAGCAACCACAGCAACAACAAGTTCAGCACAAGAGAAGATCACAGACCGACCAGCATGGCCATCATCACGAGAAGCGTCATCGTCCTAAGATCGGTCTCGATGACTTCCATTTCATTGCCGTCTTGGGCAGAGGTAACTTTGGTAAAGTCATGCTTGGAAGGTCACACCGTACTAAGAAGTTGTGTGCTGTGAAGATCTTGAAAAAAGATATGATCATTGAAAATGGTGAAATCACATCGATGCAAGCCGAAAAAGAAGTGTTCTTGATCGCTAATAGAGAACAACATCCATTCTTAATCAACTTGCACTGCTGTTTCCAGACTGCTAACCGTATCTACTTCGTTATGGAGTATGTCTCCGGTGGTGATTTGATGTGGCACGTTCAGCAGGGTAACTTCTCTCTGAGAAGAGCCAAGTTCTACGCTGCGGAGGTGTTGTTGGCATTGAAGTACTTGCACGAAAACGGTATTGTATATCGTGACTTGAAGTTGGATAACATTTTGTTGAGTACAGAGGGTCATATCAAGATTGCAGACTATGGTTTGTGTAAACCAGAGATGTGGTATGGTAAGACGACTAACACTTTCTGTGGTACACCTGAGTTCATGGCACCTGAGATTCTGAAAGAGGAACATTACACGAGAAGTGTCGATTGGTGGGCATTTGGTGTCTTGGTGTATCAGATGTTATTAGGTAAGTCTCCATTCAGAGGTGATGACGAAGACGAAGTGTTCAATGCCATTCTTCAGGATGAGCCATTGTTCCCTATTCAGATGGCTAGTGAGGCTGTTGGTCTTTTACAATCGTTGTTAGACAAGAACCCACAGGCACGTTTGGGATCCGGGTTGAAGGATGCGGAGGAGATTATGGTTCATCCATATTTCAAGAACATTGATTTCGATGACATTCTAAATGAGAGGGTGCCACCGCCTTATATTCCAGAAGTGAAGTCTGAAGAAGATGTATCGTTCTTTGATAAGGATTTCACTACGGAGGTTCCAAGATTGACACCTGTTAATTCTGTTTTGGATTCATCGAGTCAGTCCCAGTTCCGCGGGTTCTCGTATGTTAACGATTCTTCGGGTTTGTAAGTGTTGTGATTAATATTAATGTTAGAAGGTTTCTATCAGCCGCGTATTGTTGGATTAGAATTACTGTGGCTAAATCGCTAGAAGCTAGAAGAGCCTCGGTTATTTGTAGGAGGTTACACAAGCCCTACCCTCATTGAAATATGTCAACTGCCAAAATGATGAGAATTAAGACCAATGGGCAAGGAAGATATACAATTTCAACTGATGGATGCCATCACTCCCATTCACCGATATCAGACCAGGAGCCATAGCTGTGTCAGAATGCTGTGCCAAGTTTTAGGTGCCAAGTGTCAGGTGCCAAGGCCATAAAATAGCTTATCTGCTTGGCCTCATTTCGATCTCCATGGTGCACAATGCATAGTGGCCAACTATAGTCAACTATTGCCTAATTGACGCAATGCCAGCCTCTCAGTAGTATAAACACTACATATGCACCCAATTAATAGCGTTGCCGTCCGGACAAACTGCCATATCGGGAGAACAATCTCAGGGCCCCCGGACGCAAGAAAGAAAAAAACACACACACAATTAACGGTTGCCCCTGATAAGAAGTTTTAGTCTCGAGGCCGCAGCGCAGTCTCTCGGGACTCGAATTTGAAAGATTGGATCGGACATATTGGAATAATCTAGATCGGGAGTGAAGCTGGGTGGTGGCGGCCCAATTGAGTCATACTGCTGTATCAGCTGTGCTCTGTCTATAGTTTTATCTGTGCGATTGTAAGTCTATGGAGTTTGGTGGGACGTGTTGGTCGCATAGTTGTCGACAGGGTCTCAGGGGCGAGGACCCTTGGAGCTGATAGTGTGGTTCGAGATATATATCAGATATATATACAGCTCAATGGAGTTCATTGTCGTATCCACTGTCATATAGAGACCCCTGTCTCTAATTCCTACCACAGATCGTCTCACCTATTAGCCAAATATCGAGACACCGGGATCTAAGTTGCCTCGGTAATAATTGATGTCTCTAGTCCCCTTCGCCCACACCTCCTATCAGTTTCCATACCCCAACCGGCGTCAGCTTCTCAATCGGGACTTCGGGGGGGAGCTGCCTGTCTCTATATGGGTATACAGAGATTAGACTAGAAAAGTCGGGAGTTGCGACTCTGGAGTAGATCGTTTCGAACGGCTGTTGAGATAAGGAGCATGCATGATGCAGCGGGAGGCCCCACTGAGGTTTTCCTAAACGGTTCAGTGGGGGAAGAAAAGGAGGCCTTCGGGGGCTCTAGATATCGACAATCCAGGTGGATTAAAGGAGCTCATATTGATAGATGCCAATTGAGAGATCAAATGAATTACATTGAGTTGAATGGAGCTGTATTTTGTTCTATTACCGGCTTTAGATACCACATCTCAATCCAAGTTATTGTCATGAACGAGCCCATAAAAGATGTTTATCGGAGTCGGTCATTTCGGTTCGAATAGTGTGGCTTTTTGACTGGCTTTTGGTCCCAAACTGCGTCTCTTACCCGTTTAAGCAGAGTGTAGCCGGTGCCTCTTGAAGCCTCCACAAGACTATGGAGGAACTCACTCACATAGGGGACTAGAAATGAACGATCCCCCTCGGGTCCTCGGGCTCTCGGTACCCCCCGCACAGCTTTGAATCTTATCTCTTCTAAACTACCGCCTAAAGATGCGGACTTGGGGACTCTATCAACGTAATCTTCGTCCCACCCAAGGTTCTACAAAGGGTAATTGTACCAATTGGGAAAGCTAATTTGTGCATGTCGGTTCCCTAATGGTCAGTTGAGGGTCTCCCCACAGAAATTACGTGCGCTATCTCAAGACCGAGACCGAAACGGAGACTCGATAGGAGATAAATGATAGATGCTCCTCTATACATAAACCCCGGTCTTTCCCCCCCTGCCTATTATCGTGCCATCACAATGAACCACAGAGACAAAGCCAAGTACAATGAAACTCTTGGGAGCAGCTGCGCTGCTCATGGCAGCTTCCTCCCTGGTGGAGGCGGTTCCATTCTCGATCCATACCTCGAGAGAAGGGCTTAAGAAGAGAGCTCACCAACAGTTGACAAAGAGATACTCCTCTGGCTCCAATTCATCAATGTCCACCTGCACCCCATCTACTCCTGACGTTGCTGTGCCAGGAAAGGCCAACATCTGGGCGCCTTTGACCGACGATGAGAACGATGACGTCTATGGGCTGTTGGCATCCACTTTCAACCTGACCATCTATGAGAACGCCACGTTGTACGACAACTATGCCATGTGGATTGAGTCCCTGAAGCCTAACAAGACCGATGCTCTTGCATACTTGGACGGCAATTCCACGGCCCCACCAAGATACGCCAAGGCCGTTATCTTCTTCGGTGGTGAGGACTTTGCCGAAGAGGAATTCCCACACGGCTACTGGGAGACCTACCAGGTCGGTCCATTGCCAGTGGGCGATGACACCGTGGTGCAGCCACTCGACTGGCTCAACGGTAAGAACAAGGTGTCGTTCCAAGTGGGCTACCAGGACGACCTGCGCTACGACTTGTACTACGAGCTCGTCGAATCTGTATTCATGGACAGCGACGTACGCCCTGTGATTGAGGACATCACCAAGTCCCCTACCTATGGCCTGGACAACTCCACGCTGGAAATCTGGATGACTGACCCATTGATGTACAACGCCACCACTGACACCCTTGGTACCTGGTCCGCAGTGTTTGGTACCAACGAGTGGGATGCCGGTGACATCTTGTCGCATGGATTGTACTTCCTTGCTGACATCTCTGGCCGTGATGGCTCTAAGCACAAGGTCACCAAGTGGTTCTACGGCAATGTCCTTTACAATTCCACTGGTGAGTTCGTTGAAGCCTACCAGTCTGGTAAGATGCCTATCCTTCCACAGGTACTGAGCAACGAGACAGAGTGGACGTACCCATCGTATGTCTCTGGTGAGAGAGACCTGGACAACAAGCAAGCTCCAGTCACAGTGGAGCCTGAAGGACGCCGTTGGAAGTACTCGGAGTCGGACCGTTACTTCACTTGGATGGATTGGGAGTTCTTCACCTCGTGGGACAGAGACAGAGGGTTGTCGATGTACGACATCAAGTTCAAGGGTGAGAGAATCATGTACGAGCTGGCTTTGCAAGAGGCCATTGCTGAGTATGCCGGTGACGATCCGTTCCAGATGAACACCGTATTCTTGGACACCTCTTACGGCTTCGGTAACGAGGCATGGGGTTTAATTCCAGGCTACGACTGTCCTTACAATGCCGAGTACTTCAACGTCTCATGGCACTCTGCTGGTGTGAACTCGTACCAGAACAACTCGTTCTGTGCCTATGAGTTCTTGGAGGACTATCCAATCTCCAGACACGTTGCCTCCGAGTATGTCACTGTGAACAAGAACCCTACGTTTGTACTGAGAACCGTTACGACTATCGGTAACTACGACTACAACTTTGCCTACAAGTTCTTTATCGATGGTACGGTTGAGGTATCTGTGCGTGCTGCCGGTTTCATCCAGGGCTCTTACTACGTGAGTGATGAGGTCTCTGGCGATTTCGGTTACAAGATCGGTAAGACTTTGTCTGGTTCCTTCCATGACCATGTTCTTAACTTCAAAGTGGACTTTGACATTGGTGGCACCAAAAATCAGATTAGAAAAGTTGACTTTGTACAGGCCCAGAGAGAGTTCCCATGGGCCCCTGGCGTTGATTACACCGTGAAGAAGAGAGTCTCCAAGTTGTTGGCTACAGAAGATGAGTCTCAGTTGACTTGGCCTGCTAACGGTGCCGGTGCAGTGCTTGTGGAGTCTTCAGAAGAGACTAACAAATGGGGTGCCCCAAGGGCTTACAGAATCGTACCAGGTGCCTCTCCTGTGCACAGACTGTTGAACCACTCCTTGACTTTAGTCGACCAGGCACAGTGGGCACAGTTTGACGTTTGTTTCTCTCAACAGAAGGACTCCGAGCCTTATTCGTCCCATGTGTTCAACGCTCATGATATCTATGACCCAATCGTCAAGTTCAATGACTTCTTCGACGGTGAGAGCTTGGAAGGTGAAGACATTGTCGCATGGATCAACTTGGGTTTACATCACTTGCCAAACACTCAAGACGTTCCAATCACCATCTTCAACACCGCACAGTCATCATTTGTGTTGACACCATACAACTACTTTGACCATGCACAGATCAGCGACATGAAGGACCAAATGATATACACTTACTCAGAGGACGAGTCCGTTGAAAGCGAATGGGATTTCCATGGCTCTGAGATCAAGGAGTGTGCATATGACATCTTTGCATTATCGTACGATGCCTTCAACTACAACGGTATGTCTATTGGTAAGGAGACCACCAACATCCCATCCCCATGATTTGATATTCAAATTCCAACCCACGTTCTTTGTCCGCTTCAAATTCAGCGTTGACTTTTCTACAGTATACTTTTATAAATGCCTTGAACTAATTAAGCCAAGCTAATATCGAGCTTTGTATCGAGAAATCATATATTTTGATTCAGCTCTTTCCAAACTCTCTAGGATGACTGTGTTCTCCTCCTATAACACAATGGTCTCCTCCTGTAGCTTGATGAGAACTATTGTCTCTCTCAGTTTCTTGATGAGATAGTCAAGCATCAAAGAAGTGATCAGTATCACAACTCCAATAGCGTTCATGCGAGCCACCTCGAGAAAGTACTCGAGCCATCCCTTGCCAGTCTCAGCTTTACCTTTGAACAATCTGACTCAGCATCATCTGAGTAATAATCAGTCTCAGCTTCTTCAGCATCTGGAGGAACATCTTCAAGAACATCTTCAAGAGCATCTGGAGCAGGCATTGAAAGATATATATATATATATATTTGAAATTTCTCAGTTGACCGTGAGGTTGTATGAATTAATTCCGTATACAATTGAGTTATAAAGTGATCAACAATGTAATGCAGATCTCAATATTCTTTGCTTATATATTGCACGCTATATATATATACATAAACAATATAAGCAATAATAGTCCCGGTAGGGCCACACTTTTAAATATAATATATACAACAGTTTGAAAGTACAGGTTAAAAATCTCACAAGTGGAATCGCTCTTTTTTTGTAAAATAATCTTAGTAAATTAATGTATTTATAAAACAAAATTATTAAGCATTATAATCACCACCATTCGAATCCTCTGACTTTATTTATCTTCAGTAGAGCAATTATTCAGTCACAGAGAAATTTAATATCCCGTAGACAGAATTAAACTGGTGGTATAGCAACAAAAAAGTGTCAAATAACACCTGAACATCTTGTGTGCCACCATGGAAGCTTTATATACTATACTATACGTTCCTGTCGCAGCATTTAAATTCAATATCGGGTATATAAATATATGTATAACAGATCTGCATGCAATGAGGGCCTATGACTGGTCTTTTTGCCAACGTCAGTCAAATACCAACACAGACTTCATTGCACTCTCCAAATCATCTTCTCCTCCACAAAACACAGCTTGGCCATTACCTCTTCCAAATTCCACCCTATGTGTGTTGATGACATCTCCAAACACATACGTAGAGATATCACTATAAGTTCCAAGTTCCATCTTATCTGACACGTAAAATGGCTGACCCATGAAACAAGTCTCAATCTCCACTTCTGCTAATGGAGTCCTCTTTATTTGAGTCTTTGTACGTTCCACTATTTCATCCACTGGTATGAGAGGAATGTAGTCTGGTAATAAAGAAGATGGAATCGCACTATGTGGGAGTGTTATCTTGCAATTGGTACTTCCTTTGGTATCCACAATGAACAACTCATGGTCCACCAATGCAATGATCTCATCTTTAAAAGAACTCAACCTTTGGGCATTCATGTTTGGTAATACCCAATTGACACCTGTGGCTTGGAAACAATGAATAGAACCACTCGCACGTGTAACTATCTGTACATCCGACCCAATCCAATGAATCTCATCGACAATCGAACTTGTCTTTCCTCGGGATTGGATATCAAGAAGTGATATTTCCAATGGTACTCTTGTGATATCCCATTTATAAAGTTGATCTCCTCGAGAACTGATTGTACACATATGGGTGTTATAAGGACTCAGAGATACATTTGACACACCGTTTGGTGGCTTAAACCTTGCCAAGGTCTGTTGTGTCTCCAAATCCATCACAACCACTGTTTGGGATTGTTTAAATCCATTGATAAGATGTGAGATGTAAGCTTTGAGACTTGAAGTGATCATCGCCTTGTCCAAAGATTTAATATCTGATAACTTGGTGATACCATCGAGTGCAGACATTGATACGTTCTGTATGATCTTTGAATAGATCGAATGGTTGTGTGATGGTACATCCATTGGAGTTAGTTGTTCAATATGGTCGTCGTCTTCCACAGAGACATACGCCAAATATCGTCCTTGGATATCAAACAGTACGTTGCCATTGACAACAGAAACGTCAAAGCTCATGGATAGTGGGTGTCCTTTAAGGTCAAACACAGTAAGTGATCCTTCGTCAGTGGCAATACCAACGTATCGTGTAGACCCCTTGGAAGTAAATGGCCCAGAACCATACACAAATGGTGGTAAGATCAATGGTTTTTCATTGGAATCCATGTCTTCTTCAAAAAACTGTCCGAATCTCCTTAGTTGAAAGATTGTTTCATTCTTAAGCTTGATGGAGAGCAACACTTTATATGTATTGGATGCCTGATCGTTCTCCAAGCTTAAGATATCTTCAATAAAGCCCTGGGAAAGACTTAGCGATGCCACGAGGTACAATACACCATCTTCACCCATCAACTCACCATCACTCATCATCTGCAAAGATGATGGTAACCAATCCCATACTTCCACAGAATTCTTATAAGCAATCACCACTTCACCGTTGGATCCAAATTTCACAACATGTGGCCCTCTGGGCCTTTGAGGAGACGACAAAGTAGAGTACTTAACTTTGGACCACGCTGCTTGTGCACCAAGAGTGTATGCATCTCTAGGAGAGGTTGGACTAGGGGCTGTTAGTCATGTTGCATAGAGAGAGTGAAACAAAGAGGCGGGGGGAGGGGGGGCAACTCACGTTCTGTACAGACGCGTCCGGTCTTGTCCGGTGGGCATCCTGATGGCTCTTCTTTGTATGTGGAGTTGTATTCTTTTCTGTCTTGTCTGTCTTTGGTGTCTTTTTTTTGTCTTTGTTTGTCTTTTTGTTGCCTTATTTCTTTGTCTTTATTGCCTTTGTATCAGTGGATTGTCTAATGCGGAACATTCTTTATTGTTAATGACGTATCGCTTATCGTACTTATCGCGAAACCCTATTGAAAATATCTGTGTCTGATATATATCGAGATATATATATATCTCGGGACTATATATATCGAGACTTTGATATATATATCATCTCTCCATATATATCATCTCTCTATATATATCATGGAGAGATGATATATATACAAACATCTACAACAAGTCAAAACAATCATTAATTATCAGCCACGTTTATCAAATCTCAAACGAACGTAATGGCAAAAAGCAAACCAAAATATAAAATAAAGAAGTATAAAAAGAAAGAGAGAGAGTTGGGGGCAACAACAAAATCAACGGCCAGTGTACTTCAACTCCAATGGACGAGATATGTTATAAATGATAAAGGCAAAGCAAAAGGCCAGCTCAAAGCCAATGTCACCGCCGCTGATCTTCTCGGAGATCACACCCATGTACCAAACCTGGTCCATACCAAGCACGGCACCCATCACACCAAAGCAGAAGGCCAAAGTACCAGCATAACCCAATGGTAATCTGGATTTGTCATTCCAAGCAGAAATGTCATAACCTTTGAAGCCCTTTCTGTAGATGAAATGCTCGGACAGGCAGATGGCCTCATAGGTGGCCAAGTAGTAACCAATCAGGTTCATGAAGTTGTCCATCACATCCTCAAAGTGGTAGTAAGCAGGAATACAAATGGCCAAAGTCAAAAAGTTACCAATCAAAGTCCAAATGAATCTTGGAACCTTGGCAAGTGGCGACCAGAAGGCCTGAGTACAGAACGAGATGGTATACATGTTTGGAATGTTGTTAGCCACAGTGGACATGGCCAACAACACGGAACAGAACTGACCAAACCCACCGAGAGAGTTCACGGATAAGATGGCAAACATCAACCCACCGTTCTGATACTCGGTATAGTACTCCATCCAGGTTTCATCCTTGTAGACACCGGAGAAACAAGCGGCACCGAGAATCATAGTGAATACCAGTGGGACGAACAAACCAATGGATAAACCCCAAAAGATCATTGGCTTGGAATAGTCCTTTCTCACATAGACGGTGTAATCAGCAGCGTAGGTAGCCCAACCAGTGGCAAACCCATAGATGGTACCACCAAAGGACAACACACCAGCAATGGTGGCCTGACCTTCGTTAGGGAATCCACCACCGACAAAGTTACCGGAACGAGCCATTTGAACGATGAATACGATGAAGACAAACAAATTTGGAACCCAAGCCCATTTCTCATAGGCATGCACCACTTTGTAACCAAACAAGGACACGACGATGGTGGCAATGACAAGAATCAAACAACCGGCCCATGGTGGCAAAGAATGTGGTCTGTTGACCATGTTGAGCATCTGAGCGGACACCATGATGTTAACGGCACCCCAGCCGATACAGGCAACAGCGGTGATCAAAGAGAAAATTCTCATGGCCAAGACACCTGTAAGGTAACGAGAAAGGATCATTTGTCTCAGACCGAACTCAGGCCCGAAGCAGGAGAAGAAAGCCACTGGTAAGAGACCGATGATGTTGAAGAAGATGATCACAAACACCGATTGCCAGAAAGAGAGCCCAAAGATGGACTGACCAAGCATACCAAGAGACATGGCAGCGATGACCAAGTTGGCAGAGAACCACATCGAAGCAGAGGAGAACACCGTTTCATTTGGGTCTCTCTCTTCTTCGGTAACACGTTCGATACCCTTCTTTTCAGCGTGAAGCATACCAGCGAGCTTGTTGAACATGCCGAGTTTGGTTTCGGACTGAGAGCCCTCGGAGGACTCACCCATGTAGAGCTCCTGATCATTGGAAGACCCCTTCTCGAGGTCCTGGAGTTTGTACTCAGCCATTATGTAAGTTGATGGAGCGTAAGATATCGGGATATGAAATCTGGTTCAAAGATACCGAGGCGAGGCCGGGCCTTTATATATGAATGGGTAAAAAAAAAAAAAATTGATGCGGCGTCTGGGAGGAAGGTAGATGCAGGAGAGGAGACTCGGGAAATCTACCAGCGTCGTAGTACTTATGTATTAGGCAGATGAAAATCGGCAGACGCTTGGTTATATGGAATCGATATATGTATATATATATATGACAGTCCAATACTACCAAAAAGAAAATAAATGGGGGAAGCGGACCATATATATATATACATCTAATATTAATACACATACATATTCTTTAACTGATTATCCCCAGAAGATCCTTCCTTTCTTCTTCCCCCCTCCTTGAAAATTTTCAGGGCTCTCTTCTAAAATTCTCTTATCGCTTCAAATGCCCGCCGCAGTTATTCACCGGTGTCCTGCGGCGAACAAAAAGAAAAGAGAAAAGAAACGGAGTAAAACGCGGGCAGCGCGCTCTCTAACTAAAGTGATGGATTTTGGCTGCCCGATTCCAGGCTTTAGTTACAGATTAATAGTGCGCTGTCTGCCTGCCTGCTTATGAGGAGAAACACTCTGATTGGCCCCTGTGATCTGTGTCTTATCTCCAGGCGGTATTTCGAATTCTCTTTGTGTCTTATACAGCTGGTTGGTTTAGTCTATATGTTATATGTGTATTTGGGGCTCACCGTTCCATGCGGCTACCTCGATGTTAGTACTCTACAGTGTCAGGCGATGGAAGTATATGTACTTGCAATATATAGATTGGTATATGTACTTGTTGTAATATATATATATATATATATATATATATATACACAATTATATATACATAATGCAGTACCAGTATCGCCGATAAAAATCAATTGTGATTGAGGGCTTATTTTACATATATGTCCACTGCAATAATTTCTGCTACAATTCAATGGCTCAACGTTTTAAAAAAGCCCATTTGACTCTGGAAATTCGTGTTCATTATTTGAGAAAATATATATACCTGGGGTACGTACTTGCCACCTGTAATGAATCAACAATTGTATATATAGGATTCAGTTTAGACCCCCTCATTTTAAGCCAAGGCCAAGAGCGATAGGACCCCCCCTTCTTGATAGCTAAGACTTTTTAAATTCTTGGAACCAAAAAATTAAAGCCCGATCCGACGGTCCAACGGTCCACCGGCATCCCTTCGGACTGTTATTTTTTATAAAAATTCGTAATTACAGCTGCGTTTAAATTACAGCACTTGGATTTTGGCAAAAAGTTATCACCAAAAAAAAAAGAAAAAAAAACACAAAAACAAACAAATTCGCGAAATTATATATCAAATTTACACAACGACTTCGCGGATCGTTAAGGCCACTGCAAAATGGGAAAAACAAACCAAAACACATGAGTAAATATTACCATATGACAAGTATTGTGAAAAACAATAAAGACAAGATAGAAGAGACATAAGGGAGACGAAAAAAATATGCTGATAAGACGGCTACTGCATTCATCCAGGGGATGTCTGACTGTGTCGCGTGCCACCAAACTGCACCACCATATGAACCCTTCCAATCTATCATTTGAACAAGAGTACTCTATAAGGTCTTCATTGGAAAGACTTATAACAGATTATTCACAAAGGGATATCGCACAGATCTCGTTGAACTCATTGATATCCACGGCAAAGCAGGACCAGGTGGATAATGGCAGAAGTACTGTCCGTTATCTAACGACTTTCAATGCAAAGAGATTAGCGGCATTTAGACAATTACCCTATATGGTGGTATTGAATCCACATATTGCAGAGACTTATAACTTATACTTGAATTCGTTACAACTCTTGTTGAACTTGCATCGAGTGGAGGATACACAGAAGATATATGATACGCTGATGGAGTTCTCGGAGATACACAGAGATGCCATTCCTTCTTTATCCAAAGGTTTCCAAGAAGTATCAAGTTTTTACCCGAAACCAGAGATTGTACAGTTCTTAAATATGCACTTCCGGGACAAGATTAATATGGAGACGATGACAAATAACTTTCTTCAAAGTATTGATTCTCCAAAGGATCATATTGGTATTGTCAATACCAAACTGAAGATCTCCGAGATGATTCATATATTTGCAGGTTTTGTTAACGATATGACATTCATAAAGTACTATAAGCAAGTACCCGTTGTGGTGGACTTTGGAGAGAACATTGAGTTCCCTTACATTGCACCTCATTTGGAGTATGTCTTTACGGAAATCTTGAAGAACTCCATTAGGGCACACATTGAGAATGATAAGGCAGATACTCCTGTGCTTATCACTATAGTGGAAAATGAATCCAAGACTTCAGGAAAGAGAACTTTGGGGATCAGATTCAGAGATGAAGGCGGTGGTATCCCACCTGAGATTGAACAAAACATCTTTGATTACTCGTTCAGTTCTGTGGAGAAGCAAGAGAAACAAGGAGGAATGAGTGATAACGTGATGCCTGGTGAAGACATTGATACTGTCGCTGGAATGGGTTATGGCCTTCCTTTGACCAAGGCATATGTGGAGCAGTTTGGTGGTGACTTACAACTACAGAGTTGTTACGGTTTGGGGACGGATGTCTACGTCGAGCTCATTGGCCCTGACAACTCTTTGATATATACATGATTTATGTTATTATTCTTATAATAGGGGCTCATTTCTTGTAGTCAAAGTCGTTGGTGAAGTTCAACAAGTCGGCATCCTGGTGCACCGTACTGATCAATCCAGCTGCTCTGGCTCTTTTCAATGCCTTTGCCAATTTCTTTTGGTTCTTAAGACTGAGCTTTGTGACCTCTCTTGCAAGGATTCTGCCTGTACTCGTCAAGTAGGAGCTGAGATACTTCGTATCGGTATATAAGTCCAATGGATTGACCCTCTTGTCATCAAAGAATCTTCTTCCTTGATACTGAGCACTTGCTTGTCTTTTTTCCAATCTGATCTTTGCAATGGAGAAGTCAAATGGGTCATACAGTTCATTTGATGAGAACTTTCTCACAACAGATTTTTCCAGCTGTGTCGTGTCCTCTGGTTTCTGTTGGTCTTCTGACCTGCCACCCAAGAACTCAAAACTTGGTGGTGGTGTTGGCTTGGTCGGTGTCTTTGTAAAACGAGCTCTAGTGGCAGCTCTAGAGGCAGCCTTTGTTGTCCCCTGGGCAGCCGGCGTGGCCGTGGCTGTGGCTGTGGCTGTGGCCGCTTCCACAGTTCTCAGCACACTCGCAGTGGAGAAGAGTCTTTTGAACATCTTTTACTTTGTGCCGATTTATATCACAACTCTTTTTTTCACCTCCACCATAAGTATTATATAATTCATGAGGTTTCTCGGGATTTTTCACTTTGGCTGGGCCCTCCCCCAACGACCGGGTTTTTTTTTCGCGACTAGCCGCGAAACCGAAGTTACGGACCACACCACAATAGAGTATATATATATATATATAGTCGGATTTCTGTAATGGTACTACGATGGGGAAATCTATAGAGAGGGAAATTGATCCGAATAAGAGACACTTCAGTATGATGACCGAGATAGAAGAGTGCCCGATGTGCCCGGAGTACAGGGGGAAGACACCTTTTAAGCAGCACTGGGTGTACTGTGACGGATGCACACAATGGTACCACAACCATTGTCTATCTTTGTCATTACAAGAGACCAAGAAGTTGGCCAAGTATCACTGCCCTTGGTGTATTAAGGAGCACGGGCCATCGCTATACAAGAGATCCAGTGGACGCAAGAGAGCCAAGGTGGATTACATAGCACTGGATTCCGGAGATGTGGAGAACAGTGTCATATCATCACAACATCAACATATAGAAAAGTTCAAGCAATGGGTGTTTAAAGAACAACGGCATGTGGAGATTGATGGGGCAGAGCTGACGATGGAGTATGCCCTGCGTACGAGACTTCCAGGACCTGTGAAGATTCCGGCTGCAAAGACCAGTGGGCTTGGGCTTAGTATCCCATTGGAGTTTGATGTTGACACACTATGTGAATCTATGGGAGAAGATGCTCATCTAGAAGTAATGGACGTGCTGACACAAAACGGCACACGAGAACAGTGGACATTGGGCGAATGGCGGGACTACTTCCATTCCAAGGAGAAAGAGCGGATCTACAACGTACTGTCGTTGGAGATTAGTGAATGTTCCATAGGGGAGAGGATTAAGAGACCTTATTACGTCATGCAAGCGGATTTGGTAGATAAAGTATGGCCTAAGGAACTCCAGGGTAAACCAGTGGTACAAAAGTACTGTCTTATGGGCGTTGGTGACTGCTATACCGATTTCCATTTGGATTTTGCTGGTACTTCTGTATACTACACTGTTGTATATGGTGCTAAACAGTTTATGTTCTTCCCACCAACAGAATTAAACTTGAAGAAATACGTACAATGGATTACACAAAGTGATGGTGTTTTCTTACCAGAGATGGGATTAGAAAAAGGAATCAAGTTGAAATTGGAACCCGGAGATGTGATGATCATCCCAAGTGGATGGATTCATGCGGTATATACTCCTATTGATACTTTGGTTATTGGTGGTAACTTCCTTACAACATTCAACATCGTTGAACAACTGAAGATCATTGACATTGAGATTAAAACCAAAGTTGGTAAGAAGTTTAAGTTCCCTAATTTTGCCAAATTGATGTGGCTTACTGCATGGAAGATCTTAGAAGGTGATATTACAATGGACAGTGGAATGATTGATTACCAAGGCTGCAATGAATTACTCGAGTACTTGAAAGATCAGTTGCACAGAGATTTGAAAGACAACAGCATACCTATAAAGTACATTGGCAAACCACAAAAGTTTGTAAACAAGTTTGAGCAGTGGCTTTTAAGTGGAAAGACAGAGATAATAAAGACAGAGATAAAGACAGAGGCCACCACAATATCTACAAAATAATCAATAAAACCAAGACTTTCAATTTTTTTTTTGTTTTTTTGTTCTGTTTTCAAATGTATAATAGTTTAAGCATAATGTAACAAACAGTGTGGTCAAAGCAACTTAATGCTGACCCAATAGAGATCTCAATCTGAGCACCTCAGCTTCGAGTTCCTTGTTTCTAGAAGACAAGTCCTCAACTTTCTCTTCAAGCTGGTACATACGTTCCATCTTTCTGGCACGAGAACGTCTGGCAGCCTCGGTGTTTCTGGCACGCTTGGCAGCAACAGGGTCAGAGTTGTCAACCATGATTGGAGTCAATGGCAACGATCTCTGCTTCTTGTTGTAAGCGACAACACCAAGGTGGTCAACCTCATCAGTTGAGTACGTAGAAGTCAGCGAGTCAGAACGCTTGGAAACAGGCTCGGTCAAGTCTGCCTCAGAGGCAGAACGCTTAGAACCAAGAGAAAGCTCTTCAAACAGTGGAGACGATGATGATGCTGGGGCGCGCTCGGTTGGTTCTTCTTCCTTGATAGGAATCTCCATTTCACTAGGCTCAAACAATGAGGACCAGTTCGAAGAGTCCAACTCCACGTCGTCAAACATTGGAGTGGACTCAACAAGGGAGGCCGGGCTGAAGATCGACTCGACAATTGAAGAGTGCAACTGTAATGGAGTCACAGTACCCACGGAAGGACTGAGCTCTGGCATTTCGAGTTTCTCCAAGCCCAAAGCCGGGAACTCCGAGATCAGGTCCTCCGACTTGACAAAGCGGGAGAACACTGACTCACCGAGAACCTGTCTTGGCTTACTCATCTCAGCGGTAGCAGATGGGATGGTGTTGTTATACATGGTAGCGTCAACGGCAGAATCAAACATTTCAAACAAAGCGGCAGTAGAAGAGTCGTGGTTGGTCATTGTAAAAGTAGTAGTAGTAGTAGCAGCAGCGGATATAATTGTAGTTGTAATTGTAATTGGTTTGTAATCAAAACGTCAAAGACGGCATAGCGGGCAATAGTTTTCACGGTAACATGTTGGATGGAGACATCGTTCAATTTAATTGAGACAAAGGACTAGTTCTGGTGGTGGGTAAGACAGGACTTGGTTTGTTCTTTATTCTTTCTTTCTGGAGGGAGAGATCAGATCAGAGACAAGATAAAACTTGTTAATTCTTTCTTTTTTGTTTGTTTTGTTTCAACACATTTTTTTTCAATAAGATTTCTTTATGTTCTTTTCTTTATATCTTTGGGATACACTTAGTGGGGGCGGTTTAGAAGCACATCGTTGGCAGATTTGGTGATAAGCGGATGTGACAGTGGTTTAAACTCGTTTTTGGGTGTGTATCGGCAGTAATAAGGAAAAGTGTTTGTTGATAAAATCGGGAACGCAACGAAAATTGCAGGAGGGGGGCAAAAAAAAGTGGGCATTCGTACTGCTTATATATATATAGATTTGTTTTTTTTTTTTTTGGAGGGGGGGCGGGAGAAAAAAAAAAGAGTGTTAACGGCGGCGGCGCGCGCTAAAAAATAAATAATAAAGTATCGATGGCCAATCACAGAGCGCGGCTGGAATGGTAGGGGCCGCAGGGCGTGACAATAACCTGAACACCACGCTTCCCCCCCCGATATGGAAGGCCCAGACAGACAGATCTTGCGGATCTGAGCGGACTTTGTTGTGGTTGGTGGTTGGTGGTGGTGACTCATTTGGGAGTGCTTTTTTAAGGCAAGGGAATTAGAAGATAACTGGAATTGGAAGTTGAGTAAATAGGAGAGAAGATAAAGTGTCAGCCTCATGTGACTGCGTTGTGGAATATATATATATATATATATATATATATATTTTGTATAGACTAGTTTTAATATTATTTTCATTATAACAACCCCATATGACAGGGGAGGGGGGGACGCACACACACACACACACACACACGAGCTGCTTGGCCGTTTCCGGGGCGGGGCCTGGGCCCTGAAGCCCGCTAGCGGACCAGGATTTGTGCCCTTAATGAATGATAGCGGCCCGCGGAGGAGGAGGGGGGAGGGGGACCATAAATTTTTGAAATATTTATACGAGTGAATCGGATCCTCTGCAAGAGGTAGTAAATACTGTGAGTTTATATTACTTATATAACAGAGAGTTATATGTGAGAGAAATATGTGTTTAATCCCACCTCCTAATCCCCAAATACACATACCCGCATCCTGCTAGTACCGCCACCACACTCAACAGCATAATCAAATGCTTATCATTTAGGATCCTCTTGTTCTGCCTCCGCCTTGTTTTTAGTCTCTTCATATACTGGCTATCTCCTAAAGAGACATTTTCAACCAATCCTGTCTTTATGTTCTTTGTCATACCATCTCCATTCGTATGAACCGAATATTCCCAACTATGTGGATGATGATGATTTGTCATAACCATAGGTTCTCGTCTTTGAGATTTGTACTCTTTTGTTATGGAGGAAACATTTACATTGGAATCCAAAGTTCCATCTTCATCCACAATCCCCATAAATAAAGGTTCCAATTGTAATACAGAATCACGAGAATGACCCACCTCATCAAACGCTATAGTCGCATCCATACCACCACAGTCAATCAACACCTCAGCACCTCCAGGATGTGAATCAATCACAGAGGTAACGTCATAGACATTACCATGTAATACCATCCATAGATCTTGTCCAGTATTATGCTTGGAAATCTCACTATAAGTATACGTTCGCACCACTCCATTCAAGCAAGCGGGTTTAAAATAGTCCCCTGGTTGCGTACATTCTTGTCTCCTTTTCTTCTTGGTGTTTGTTGTGGTCTTATGTACTGATGTCTCTGTTTTAACTTGTCGTATGGTTGGTTTATGAGACATCTTCTTCATCTTCATCATCTTCTTCTTCTTGTATTTAATCGGTAATAAGATGTGATAAAATGTGAATGACAAGATATGATATCAATCCAAAGGGCAAATCGCCTTATGTTACAGAATACAAGCTGCATATACAAATCTGAAAGGTCTGAGCAATGGCTCTTTGTGTGTGTGTGTTTTTCTTTTTCTTTTCTTTCCTGTATGCAGTTTTGCTTCTTGATTTTGCAGTTCTTTACAGCTCTAATTTTGTATATATCTCTTCTATGGATTATAAGGCGGTGTGTTGTGTATATCTGTGTGATATATAAAAAGGGCAAAGCTTTAAAGTAAATGTTTAGGCCAAATAAAAAGAACAAGTTTTAATAAGCAAAAAAAAAGTGCAATCAATCATATCGATTCGCGAATATGGCGCCCGGGGCTGCGTAACCACGAGCCGACGATTTTTATGACTTTTGTCGAACTGATCAACAACAACAACAAAATCCCATTTAGAAAAGGGAAGGGAAGTTCAGAGCAAAAAAAGGGGGAAAAGGATGAGCAGACGCAGCAACGACAAGAACCTACAGATCCTCAAGGCGCTATTGAAGGAGCCGGGTAACGGCCACTGTGCGGATTGTAAGACTGCTACACATCCACGTTGGGCTTCATGGAATTTAGGTATCTTCATATGTATTCGTTGTTCTGGTATTCATCGTTCGATGGGTACACACATTTCAAGAGTCAAATCTGTCGACTTGGACACGTGGACTGATGAGCAAGTGAAGTCGATGGTTCAATGGGGTAACAATAGGGCTAATGTTTGGTGGGAGGCCAAATTACCAGGTGGATCACATACTCCTGATGGATCCAAAGTGGAGAATTTCATCAGAACAAAGTATGATATGAAGAAGTGGGCTGCTGGTGCTCAGGTCCCTGAGCCATCGTCCATTGCAGTGGGTGTATCATCATCATCTGTATCATCTGTGGCCTCTACTTCTTCTACATCCACTAGTAGTACCTCTTCTAAGCAGGATAATAGAAGATCTTTAAATGCCAACTTACTGGATCTCGAGTTTGGATCGCCAATCGCCGCTCCATTGCAGAACAACGCATCGACACATTCATTGCCTCAACAGCCACAACCTCAGGTACAGTCACAGCATCAACATCAACATCAGCAGACACCACAGACACAGACACAGACACAGAGACCACAACCACAACGTGATAACTCACGTCCAGAGTTGAAGAAGTCGATCTTATCGTTGTATTCGACGCCAATGGCGTCCAACTCGACTCCAAACTTTCCGGTGAGATCATCACAGACTGGCACTTCTAATGGCTTGGCTGGGTTGAACTTTGGTACTCCATTGCAACAACAGCCAGTTCAACAACAACAACAACAACAGCAGCAATTGCCACAGAATAATGTATGGGCCTCGTCCAACTCATCGTCTTCTACTATCAAGACTCCGCTGGACGATGATCTGTTCAAGAATGTGTGGAGTTAAATGCAAAATAGAGAATAAAGTGTAGGTAATGTATTTTAAAATGTAGGTATATATATATATATATAGGGGGGATGTATTAGTGCCCACCTGTTGTAGGCAATCCAATATATGCCTTAAACGAATCATAAATCAACCATTGCACACCAGTAAGTGTTCCAATCATGGCGATTCTCACTGGTAAACCATTCCATAACCCGACAAATCCAATTTTACCATATATTCTAGAAGTGGCTTGCATTGTAGACTCTGTAGGCTTTTTCTCATTATTGATCTTGGAGACCATAACATCAGCAGGGTGAGACACCAATGCACAAAAGATTCCAGCAATGTAACCACCAACAAAGGAAACACCCGTTTGTTCCAATGGGGAATAACTGGCCTTGGGCTTGGGCAACAACTGTGTGTAGATCAACTCAACAACACTTTCAAACGTGGCAAATTTACACATTGTATAAGGGATTTGACGAAGCCATAATGGAATCAATCCTTTATATAATCCACTCATACCTTCTTGTGCCACAATCTTGGACCATCCATCTATTGGACCTTTTGCATATGGAGGAATGGTTGTTTGAGTCTTCACTTTAATGGCTTCCCAAGGACATAATGCAATATCAGCTAAAAACTCAGCAGATGCAGAAGAACTCAAATATAACAACGTTCTATATTGATGAGCATTATTGTCACCAACGATATCGGAATACTTTTGTTTAAAGAACTCATAGAATCCATATTTACCAGCACCTTGGAAAGAATAACCAATAAATGTAGCACCAATTCCAGTCCAAATCCCACCAGCACCTTCTGTCTTTAAGATAGTTTTCCATCCATCAAGATTGGACTTATAGATTGAAGAATTGACTTGTCGACGACATTTTATCAAATCTAATGGTGTAACGCCCGAATGTGTAGGACCACAAGCTAACATACCACCAAGTGCACATGTCCAATAATATTTTGAAGTATTTGGTTGGATTCCTTGGAATTCCGATTTGATCTCTTGTTGAATACTCATTTGTTTTGTATTATATTTCTTATGAAAGAATTTGAACAACTGTTGAATAAAATTGGATTGATTGCTCTTTATATACATGCGGTAAGTACGGAATAGCAATTCAGCCATTCATTTGAATTACATGAAATGTAGGAAGTATATATACAGTTGTATATATATATATATATATATATATATATACATGGTTTGCTATATATCTGTGAATTTTACATGCCAATGACATATATCATTGTCAAAAGTTAATACAATGATTGATATCTGCATACAGTTGACATATAGCGGTTGGTACATATCTTGGCGATTATATATATATATATATATATATATATACGTCATATGCAGACGGATATATAGCTTATAACATATTTCATTATTCATATATCCAAATTGCATGTTTCATATATCCAAACTATGAACAACCGACATTAAATAGGAAACTCCATCATACAAACCAATTTGGAACTTCCAACCCATAAATTTCAAACGTCATATCCTAAAACGGACAGCGCAGGGTATTTAGCGCAATAGCGCATCATGCCCCAAAAAAGCCGAGGAATCAGTTTAGCCGATACGGCAGCCAGGGGGCAGGGTTGTCTAATGGCCCATATATAAAGAGCCAGGCGTTTGCCCAGGTTTTTCTCTATTTCTCTTGGAGTACTATGTTGTTATCTATACATACATAAGTATACCCATATGACAAGAACGATAAACCATCAAATCATGCAAAACGGACGCTCTTTGGAAGATTACTATCATGAAGGTACCACGAATAAAGTTCCATACACGATAACCACAGATTGGGTTAGATCTGGTGAAATTATTGCAAGGGCATTTCAACCAACAGCATATAACAAGTTTTTAACCAAATGGTGTTCATTGGAGCAGAATATTGTCGATTATAGGGCTCGTTGTAAAGAATTGATTGAAAACAATACGATTATTATGGAGGCTGATGATCATAGTGCATTAGCCATTTGGATTCCACCTGAATGGGATTACTATCCTTATCAGGACATTGAAGACCCTGATTTTGCATTTGCTGAGGATTCTTATATCGAGTGTGCTAAGAAATATTTCCAAAATGGTCCATTTTGGCATTTGACTATGCTGGGAAAAGATCCAGAGAGATCTCACGTCAAAGGAGCCATTTCCAAAGTGATTAAACCGGTATTGGTCGACTGTAAGAAGAGAAACTTACCAGCTGCATTGGAGTGTATTGACGAAAGAGCCAGGGCCATTTATGAGTACTATGGGTTTAAGACCTATGAGGTGATTCATATTGGAAAGGGTAAGTGTAATGCCCAAGGTGATGCTGATCCAAACGGCGAGGGAATCAAGGTTTACTATATGATCTATAATTATGAGAGTACGGAGTTCAAGCCATCATTATGATCCATTACAATTATAATTACACTATCAATCACAGATTGAGGCTCTGTTTTCAGATTTGAGATCATCAATCTGACCGGGCCGCTGACACGCAACACAGCTTGAGCCAGGAGAACCTGCTTGAGCGTGTGTTGGTGTTGGTACTAAGCCAGGGCATTATACGACAAAAATTCTTTTATATATATATATATATATAGGCATGGATGATGGAAAGTTCCCTCCTCATGATCTATAGGGCGTACCCAGATTTACGCCACTGCGTTTATCTCCAGCGTAACTAGCAGCACTAAGTAAGATGGAAAAATACGTACGTACTATAATGGAAAGGGTTCGTGGGGGAAGGAAATCTTTCTATTCTCTATAGCGTAATATACATATATATATATATATATATATATATGGAGTAAAAAGAAAGTGAGTCATTGCTAATTTATATAATAAACTCAACAATTTACGAGGTTCTAACTCCCCTCCCTCAGTGTCCGATCTATATGAGATTCTTGGAATCGAACGAACCGCCACTTCTGTTGAGATCAAAAGGGCTTATAGAAAGCTGGCATTAAGTCATCACCCTGATAAAGTACCCGAAGAACAACGAGAAGAGTCTGAGACCAAGTTCAAAGAGATTTCTGCTGCATATGAGGTATTAAGCGATGATACAAAGCGTTCCAATTACGACACGTATGGAGATGCCAATGGACCATCTATAAATGGAGATGATGTCCCAGACTTTTCACCAGATGACTTCTTTAGCTTCTTTGGAGGCGGCAGTCAAAGAGGCACAGGGAGAAGACCACAGACTCAGGCGCAAAGGAGAACAGAAGACGCACAGCTTGATGTCAAAGTCACAATGGCAGACTTGTACAATGGAAAGACGGTCAAAATCACATCCACAAGAAACGTCTTATGTACACTATGTAAGGGCCAAGGTGTAAAGACCTCTGCCAAACCAAAGACGTGTGGTGTGTGTAATGGCCAGGGCCATGTTCGCCAGATCCGCCGTGTGGCACCAGGAATGGTCACACAGGATTATATCGATTGTACAACGTGTAAGGGTAAAGGTCAGACGTATAAGACAAAGGACAAATGTAAAAAATGTATGGGTACCACTGTACAAGAACAGACAAAGATCTTGGAGTTTGTCATTGAACGTGGATCCAAGCTTGGCGATCGTGTGGTGCTCCAAGGAGAGAGTGATGAGTCGTATGGTAAACAAACAGGTGATGTGATATTGACGATCCATGAGAAGGAAGAAGCACATCATTTTGAGAGAGTCAACGATGACTTATACACTGACATTAACATCACTTTGGCAGAGGCACTCTGCGGGTTCAAAGATAAGATTGTGTTGAAGCATTTGGACGGTCGTTTGCTGAAGATCTCCACTCCTACAGGTAAAGTCCTCAGACCTAACCAATACCTCGAAGTCACTAACGAGGGATTCCCTACAAGGGGCAGTGCATACAAGAGGGGTAATCTTTACTTAAAGGTGAACATCGAGTTCCCACCAGACTTTTGGTTCAGTGAAAAATCAGAACTTAACAATGTGAAGAACATCTTACCTTCGCAACCACAGACCAAGTTGAATTCTACTCTGGACACTGTGGAGATGGACAAGGAAGAAGAACTACCGCAGTGCAATGTCGACCACGTGGACTTCAAAGTCTTGGACTTATCACAGCTTCCAGAGTATGAGATTGAGGAAGAAGAGGAAGAACATCACCATGAACACAATGGTGGTTATGGCTATGGCTATGGCCAAGGCTATGGTTATGGCCAAGGGCATGAGGACTTTGGGCCCCAGTGCGCACAGCAGTAGTCTAAACCCTTTTTTAATCAAAAAAAAAAGCATGTACATATCATTAGTCGTAACGTCTTAGTCTCTGGGCCTTGGCCCTTTCATTCCTCTTCATCTATCAACCGTTGCAAATCAGCCGAGGATAACCCGTCGCTAAACACATCAACCTTGTGCACTCTCTTGGCCTCAGAAACAAATGTGGGTTGCATGAAATGTGGCACATTGATGGCATTCTTCTTCTTCTGCTGCTGCTTCTGCTGCTGCTGCTGTTCATCCTCCTCCTCCTCCTCGCCAAAGCTAAAGTTCACAGGCATCTCCTCATCAGCATCGGAAAAATCACTCTCCTCATCCCTTAAATCCACCAAGCGGGCACTCGGCGACTGCCTCAACACGGCCAAATCCTCATGTGTAAAAGGAGTGTAGTTCAAGGGGATGTAGGGCAACTCAGGCTGCTTCTGCGCCACATACTCAATCTCATACTGGTCTTCACCTTCGCCTCCATCGGCTCCTCCATTGGCACTGCTCGTCACCGGCCGCGTGTACATGCTCAGATCCACTGTAGGAGTCGCTATGTTGCGATGTACGACCCGGCCCTCAGATGGAGAGTCCAACAGGATGTCCAGCTTCTTACCAACTTGCTTCCCCAATGGTGTTCTCACTCGTCTGTTCTTTCGCTTAGCGCTGAGTGCCAGCCGGTCCAGGCCCTGGAGATTGCCCACACTGTGCTGCAAACCGCCAGCAACGTTCTTGTCTTTGCCCCCAAGAGGCACACGCTTTGTTCTCAGTCCAGTGGGTGTTTTGATGTCCTGGGAAACATTGTTCCCCTGCTTAACGCCAAATGGCTGCTGTTTTTGACGTGGTGTCTTTGGCTGTCTGCTGCCCTGGATTTGCGTCTTGTGTGGGGCATGCGGGACCTGCGCGTTCTCCTTGTTGGAGAAGCTAAAACTGCGGATGTTCTCCATTTTTGTTGGTGCTTTCCCCCTCCCCTTTTTGTTTCTTCTTGTGGTGGGTGGATATGAATGATATCTTTTGTTTTTGTGTGTTTACGTTTTTCCTCCCTTGGATTTTTCCAAATTAGGTGGGGAGGAGAGTGAAGTTCAAAAATCGCGAAAAATGTGGTTAGGAGCCCTGTTGGAATCTTTCACAGTAGTAGTAGTAAACATTCATTTAGAAACAGAGATGAGCTTTCTAAATATATATAAAAAGAAACCAAAGATAAATCCAGAGATGAAGGTCAATATCACACTGAGGGACCTCGCCAGAAAGGCACGGAAGTCCATTGTAGACCCAAGAACACAGAATATCCTCCTATCAGAGGCTAAGCGGAGAATACGAAGAGACCAACCAAAGATCTTGGAAGAGGTACAGTCTTTAATACAGAGGGCATATGAACAGGATATCCATTGTATACAACCCATACTAAAGAGGTGCTATCTCAGGGGACAGTACAGAGACCACGAAGTAATCAGATATTTTCTAAAGGCGAAGATCACAACATGGCCCAGTGAGTCCGCTAGAGTTATTATAGATAGAGAAAAGAACACTTTACAATTTGATTCCAACAACCTTGGAAGGATTCAAAGTATGAAGTTCCCCTTAAGAGAGGACAGGCAGGTGCCCCTGGTATCTCAGATTATGGAAATGGAAAGAAAAGATATACAAACACCAGAACCATTGTTTATCAAAGGTGATCTATACACAGAGAAGGACCAAAAATTAAATCATATGCTTACAAGAGTGCTAACGCTATACAAGTTCATACGATCAAAGAGTTATCTCCATTCGAGAAATCTAAGTGCAGCGACAGTGATGTTCCCAGTGACGATATACGGTGAGGAAATACCCAACTGTCGAAAGCAAAATTTGATAAAGAAGAAAATTGCACATGTTAGAAACGTCCTCACGTCGATACCACCATTGGAATATAGAGATTCCAAATATTTGACAAAGTTGTTAGATTCTTACTATGTAAAGAACCCGAAAGGTGGTGTGAAATTGAGAAGGGAGTATAAAAAGTTTTTAAGAAGGACATATTATGTTGATAGGGAGTTTGGGATACATTTGAATGAGTATGCATATACAAAAGTGACAGAGGTGGAGAATGAGTTGTTTTTCAAAACTTGAGAGATGGCAATTTCTTTTTATTGTTCATCATTCAAAAAGAACATCGAGTATTTGACCAAATCATTTGACATGACACACCCAATGTTCCTTGATCCGTTTACACAAAGGTATTGAACATCCATACTTTCAAACTTGACATCGTTGTACAGTGGTAAGTTTCCATAAAATATTTGGTCTTCCTTAGTGTCAAAATACGAGCAACGGAACCGTACCACTTGAGAATCACAAGTACAGATAAAGATATCGCCTTGTTCTGTGAATTGTACATCGGTCACTTTTGATAGGAATGTAATCTTCATAGAGTCCTGCGTTCTCTTAGTAACATCGACTTTATAGATAATCACAATTGAGTCATAGAAAGTGACAATGTACAGATCTTCACCGATGAATCTCATCTCTTGTCTTTTTTCAAAGGCACGATCCAATTTCAAATTAAAAGACTCATCCACTGTGATCTTGGATCTGATCTGTGACTTGATAGACTCAAACATATCTTGAGTATTGATCTTTATTTCGTTGTAGTTTCTTTTGAGGAAGGGAACAAGCATCATTAGCGAGGATCTTTCCAAATGATCGTTAATGAACAATGACACTTCCGAAGTAGTATATGTCTGTTTGGGAGTCTCATCCTGGAGCTGTGATAGCACACTTTGTACCCAGATGATAAAAGAGTTGAACAATTCTTGTTCTCTATTGATCTTGAAGATGAAATCAAACAACAACTTCAACATTTTCTTCACTGAATCAATGGATTCATCGATAAATTTTAATTCAAATCTCTCTTGAAGCACAGCAGAGCTCTTCCCAATGGAGTCCAAGCTATTTAATAGCACAATAAGACGTTCACAACCAGGCACCAAATGATACAAAATAGTACGACGAGTGTTGTCAAACGCAGTCTCACCTATCTTGATCCATCTTTTGACACCACGATCACCCACTGTGTTCTGAATCCAATCTTTCACCTCGTCGTTCATCATACCAGTTAGAAGCAAGTTGTATAGCTCGTCGACAATGATTTCGGCCTTGGGTTTCAGCTCATCTCTCAGGATACCAACAAACTTGGAGTTGAACTCCGTGTATGCCTTGATGGCATGTGTGGAAAATGTCATGATCTCATCAATGTATCCCAAGAGAGCGATGATCTTGGAGCTTGAGAGCGTAATATCCTGTAAAAAGTCATAGCTCTGTACAAACCCCGTGGTGAATCGTCTGAGTGTTTGCACTCTTGAGGCATCATCATCTGTTGTGGCCAGAAAGTAATGGTCCTCCACGGTATGCGTCGCACACTTGAGAATGCGCTCCTTTGCACTGGTGATCTTCACAGCTCCCAAAGGAAAAAGCCCATGAAGCGTTATTGTCACAGAATTGTCACCAAACAGAAACAACAAGTCCATTGTACCGTTCTTCTCCTGCTGGATCATCGCATCGATCGCCTGGCGCGTCGTGAATGTGTGTTCCATCGAGCCGTTGTTTGCAGATGGTAACGGGGGAAGCTTGGGCATGCTCTTTGTCACATCTTGCTCTAAAAGCAATCCGGAGAACTTGTTGTGCTGCTCACGAGCATCACTAACGATCCAGTGGCCGAAATTGGCCGTATCATTGGAGTTGGAATCCAGCGTAGATAGGAGATGTGCTGTATTTGTATCATAGACGAGAGTTTGTTGCTTTGTAGTGACAATGGCCATCTGCTTACCGTCGGGTCTCCATGCCAAATGCCTTACCATGCCCTGCTTAGGAACAACTTCCCATACTTTCATCCCATTCATACGGAAAACCGCCACTTTCTTACCATCATCCATCGTGACCGCCAGAAGATCCATTGTGGGGCACCACGAGTAGCACAGAGCGTCCAACGGCTCTGGGAAGTCTTTGATGGGAGAACGTGGATCCACTGGAGTGAAATGGCGGCACACATCGTCGTATTCCATTTTTTTCTACCTCCTTAGCCGCCCAGTGGAACCTGTGCTTGTTGTTAGTATTGGAGAGAGAGGAGAAAGGATTGGGGGGTTTGTTTACTATTCAGTCCGCGATGCAAAGTGATGATCTTTCAGATTTTTCTCTCTCTCATTCTTTCTTTCTTTCTTTGAGATGCACGAGATAGCCGCCGTGGCACAATTACTACAATGTTCAAGAAGGACCCGCAGGTGAGTTCTCTGAGTTTATAGAATCTCAACGACAGTAACTAACAACACTCACACCAGATCAAAGCGCTGTCGAATCTCAAGTCCTCGGAGCGCAGACGTATGCTAGCCACCATCACAGAGCACTACAATGTACCACAGGGGCTCACAAAGGAGTGCGAGGAGCGTATTGTTCCTTCAATTGTCAAGCAGACAACGTTCAAGAGCGTCAAGGGCTTTAGCGGCACAATATATACAGATGAAGAACAAACACCCGTCTGGTTTAAGACCAAGGACAGTGAGCTGATTCCATCTCTGTTTACACTATGGAAGGCACCATTCATCTTACCCATCGTCAAGACACATCCACATGTGCTGGAAGTGTTAGAAGGTGGTGCAGATCTCATGCTGCCAGGAACAGTACCGCCATTTGCAGAGAGTGTTAAAAAGGGCGTCATTGTTGGAATTGCCAGTACACAGCAGCCGGATATCATAACTGCAGTGGGGAGAACTTGTCTGGACATGTCACAACTGGAGCGTACAATTGGCACAAAGGGTGTTGCAGTGGAGGTGTATCACACTTTTGGCGATCTGCTGTGTGATATGGCAAAGATTAAGGTGAGGCTACCGGAGGAGGTGGATACTACGATGCGGTTCAAAGAGGCGGATGAAGATGCTGTGGTGGAGGAAAATACAGAAGAGAAGGCAGACAATTTAGACGAAGAAGATCAAGAGCCAGAGATAGCTGATATCTCAGTTGGAGAGATTACAGAGTCCATTGACGCACTCACCACTGACGACATTGACCATTTCTTCAAACGCTCTCTTTTGCAAACACTCACCCAGACACCATTGGATCTGCCACTACAAGCCTCCAGCTTCATGAATCATGTCGTCAGTAATCTAGCTGCTGAAAACTCCAATGTACAGATCAAGAAGACCTCGTGGAAGAAAAGTGCCAAGTTCTTGAAAGCGATGGAAAAGGATGGGTTTTTGAAATTGAAAGGTAAAGGTGATGATATCACCGTGGTGTCTGCTGCTACCAAGGAGAATAATGAAGAGTTGAGACTATTTGTTCCATACAAAGTCAAGAAGACCAAGCCACAGGCATCAAAGAGTAAGACTGCTGGTATCCAGTTGGTGCTTACGAAGTACTACAAGGCAAGTGCATCTGTTAGAAAGATCTTTAACGATTTGGATATGGACTATACAGTATTTTACACTACCAACGAAGTCAAGGAGATCATGAACAAATACATTGCTAAACACTCCCTGGTGAACCCGAAGAACAAAAAGATGGTACTCTTGGACGACTTGTTATCACCCATTATCCCCGGCCAGGAGAATTCCATTGGTCGTGATAAGATCATGGATCCATTTTTGAACAAGTTCGTGGAGCACTATAAGATAATCAACGAGTCAGACCCGGAAGCACCGGAGAACAAATCACCACCAAAGAAAGGACAAGTGCCTCAAGTGAAGGTTGTAACTGAGACCAAGATTGGACGGAAGCTGATAACGAGGGTGTGTAACTTTGATGCATTTGGAATCTCTGCTGAAGAACTCTCCAATGAATTGAAAGTCAAATGTTCTGGGTCCAGTACCATTGGACAGAGCGTGCAGAACCCGAAATTGGTGGAAGTCACTGTCCAGGGACCACACAGTAAGATCGTAATTGAACTGTTGACTAAAAAATATGGTCTCAATGCCAACTGGATCTCATTCGAGGACAAGTCTAAGGGGAAGTCTAAGAAGAAATGATTTCTTTCAATTCCCATGAGAGTTTGAGGGCACCGTCAAAGTCATATTGGTCAATCATTTCTTGAACTTGTTGCCTGCTGATGAGTGGTAGTGCCAAATAGTTCTTATAGATCTGTTGTCGTACCATGAAGTCGAGTCTTATGAATGGAGACTTGGGCTCTGCCTGAGGTAATCCCAATACTCTGAGGAGTAACCCAGTGAAGTGTTCCACAAGCTCTATCTGGTCCATCTCTGTCAATGGCCGTGTCAACTGTCTGTAATGTATGGCACCTTGTTGTGGCATCACCATTGATCTTTGGTCTATGACGTCTTGTGATATGACAAGGAAGAACCTTAATTGGTCGTGCCCCCAATTGATAGAGCTTTGAAATGTCTCCTCAATGTATTCCACGTTCTCTATCAGTAGTTCCAAATGGATGTGTACCAATCTCTGTAGTTCGTTGAGCACTGGATAGAAGATCTCACTGAAGAGTTCATTTTCCCAATTGAGATACTTCAAGTCTGTCACGATAGTAAGAGTGGAGTTCATCTTCTGGTCCAATACACACCCTACCCCATCTGATTGGTAATTCTGGGACCACATTTCCGTTTCCGTCTTTAAGAAGTGTCGCACCACCACGTCCTTTATCAACAACGGTACTTCATCATGCACAATTAACGCGTCTGTTTGGAAGCACAATACAGTGCGCCCTTGAGGAGACACGAAAAAGGCTTCCTTATCTCCATATCCCATCTTTAGCACATATGAAGACTCCATTGGCTCATCCTTAAAGCTCACAGTGTATGGAATAGTGAGATTAAGTGTTTCGAGATGTTCATTGATCAACAACTGCGCTCTGTCCTTGAGAAACCTTAGAGGTGAAGGAACGTCCAAATAGAGAGGTATATCCAGATGGAGAGCACTAACCGTCATCAAGATAAACCATAGCAGCAGCAGCATTTTTTAGCTCATCTGCCCTAGTCCTAGTCCTGGTTTTTCTAGTCTTTTATTAAAGTCCACGAGTCCCCCCTATTGTTAGGCCTGAGTTGATTTGATTTTTTAGCCGAAAAAGTGATTTCTACAGGTACCTAAAAAGCAGGACACAATTAGACTAACTCTCTCATTATATATATACAAGGGGTCCTCAAAATTCTAGAACGTAATCGAACAATTACTTGATGTTGATGACCATGCCCGGGCCGTGGGTCGACTGTATCACCGTCTGGCCCAGGATCGAAGGTCTCTTGGCCTTCTGCTGTGCAATGGCCTGCTCCAATGCGCTCTGTGCAGCCACAATGTTCTGTACAATCTCCGAGTCAGTGAAGTTTGCACGTCCTACTGCAATGGACACTTGCTCAGTTTTCTGTCTGAAAGGAATAGAGCCCGCTACCTCTTTGATTAGAGTGGACACATCCTCAGAGACAGTTCCCTTCTTAGCCGAGGGCATCAACCCACGCGGGCCCAGCACACGGGCCACAGGGTTCAGCTGTGATGCAATCTCAGGCGTGGCAAAGGCTCTATCAAACTCCAGGGCCAACTCGCCGCTCTTTATCTGGTCCACGAGCTCAATCCCTCCCACAAGCTTAGCACCAGCAGCCTTGGCGAGCTCGGCCTGTTCAGGCACAGTGGTGAACACCAGGATCTTTGTTTCTTTCAACGGCTTCGGGAAACTCACCGAGCCAGCGAGTTTAGCAGTACCCTTTTGACTCACCACTCCTGTTGTGATGGTGATGACGGACTCCTGCGGTGCTCTACCAACCTCTGCTGCTCGGAGATATCTCAGCGCACTTGGGATGTCGTGGTAGAATGGCGATCTCTCCGGGTTGGCACGGGCCTGTGCTCTCTTACGAGCCATCTTTCTGAGCTCATTCTTACGAGCTGATTCTTTTGACAGGGCTCTTTCTCTCTGTTCAGCCTGGCGGGCGAGGTCGTCACCCGGCGCAAGGCGGACGCCCGAGGTAGTGAAGGCTCTCTGGGCATACTTCTGCAAACAGAGACCCTGTGGAGCGCACACGCCTAGGCTTTTCAACATCTTCACAAGTCTCTCTTAGAAGAGATTTCAAAAACTATGCTACATTATAGCTGGACAATTTTTCAGTTGTCGATCCTTTTACATTATAACGTCTCGAAATGAGGGAGGGGGGATCGCGAATTCAACGGGCGCGAATAGAAATTCAAAGCTATATATATATATCAATTTGAGTCTCTCTCCACAGTTTGTACTTTATTCAATTATAATTTGTGATTCATTCATTGACTGATGAACAGAATGTCTTCCAATTGCATTTTCTGCAAAATCATCAAGGGTGGGTATATGCTGTTGTGTTGTGGCTGGCTTTAAAGAACAGGGTCTTAATAGTGCAGACCATGGGTTTTTTATTAGGGGATCCACCCCACTACCATAAGACAACGCATGGAACTAACAATGCCCAGGGGAGATTCCTTCTTTCAAGCTCTTCGAGACCGAGAAGACGTATTCGTTCTTGGACATCCAACCTACTGCGGCTGGCCACGCCTTGGTGATTCCAAAGGAGCACGGCGCCAAGCTCCACAACTTGTCCGATGAGTCTCTACAAGACCTCTTGCCAGTTGCAAAGAAAGTGGCCAAATTGCTGGAGGTGACCAATGAGGACCCAGAGTCCCCCGTCGGCTACAACATCCTGCAGAACAACGGCCGTGTTGCACACCAAGAAGTGGACCACGTTCATTTCCATGTGATTCCAAAGACCGATGATAAGACTGGTCTTGGTGTTGGGTGGCCTGCACAACCTACTGATTTTGAAGCTTTGGGTAAGTTACACAGTGAATTGAAGCAAAAGATTGAGGATGGCAAGTACTGAATTTTTGTCTCTCTCTATATGTAATCCCCAAACCAACAAAAGATATGACACGAGTTTTTATGTGACTTTTTTTTGTACTATGGATCTGCGTATGTAATACACCACAAATCCTCGTTTCAACTGCTCGGAAAGCAAAGACTCTGTGTGTCGGTACACTTCAAAGCCTCTGTTTAATAGAGTCTCCACAAAGAGCTCAATGTTGTCTGGAAGTCTCACTTGAAGTCCCACTAGGATCACAGTCTCAGGACCACAGAGTGAATCCATGGCGTTAACAAGGGGCTCCACAAGGTAGTCGTTATACACAATGTCACATCCGATGATGAAATCTGGGTGATCTTTGGTAAACTGCTCATATAGCTTATGCTTCCCCTTCTCCGGTGTTTCCCAGTCAAGCTCTATTACGTCCAATTGACACAGTTCTTTGTTCTTCTGCCTCTTGGAGATTGCAAGATCTTCAATAGTAGAAGAAGATACACCTCTGACATTATCCTGTATGTTCCTCTTTAAAAGCTTTAGTAAATGCTGCTGATCCGTGGCGATATATCGACGGCATTGTGGTGATATAACACATGCAAAGAGCCCTGTTACTCCACTCCCCAATTCCACCACATACTTATTTGAAAAATCATATAACTTCTTGTCTAATATCCATTGGATAAAGGGAACACTCACTCGCCATAGTACAAATCCAGTGGTAGATCCTTTATTGTTTAGAGAGGAGATACTCTGTTCAAAGTTGTAATCCGTATCACCAAGCGTTACACTTAGTGAAGCACTGCGCTGAGTTATTCCGAGATCCTGAGATGGTGCTGTGGAATGGAGCTCATAAATATGGGATGACACATCGTCTAGTGTTATCTGTTCCAAATCTGCGTGTGGTTTCATACAATTTCTTATACTATGTAATTACATTATAAAGATTGGGGATTATTTTTCATGCAATTTGAGACTAGAAAAATCAAATCCATTCCTCAAAAAGGTTGTAGACCAGGGTCTATAGGTAATACGACCAAATGGGACTAACAAGAGACTAGCGACTAGAGACTAGGCGAATACGAACAAACATATATATATAGATATATATATAGAAATCTTCTTTCTCTTTTTTTGTTCCCATCAATCAACAAATTAGATCAAACCCTTCTTCAGCAAGATCTCGGCAATCAAGATACCGGCACCAGCGGCACCAATGATGGTGTTATGCGACAGCACAACCATCTTGAAGTCAAGCACTGGGTCCTCTCTCACTCTACCGACAGACACACCAAAGCCAGCATCTCTATCACGGTCGAGTCTTGGTTGTGGACGGTCCGGTTGCTCAAGGACGTGAATGGTCTGCTTTGGTGCAGAGTGACATCCAAGCTTGTAAGCATCACAGATATAGTCTCTTAGGGATTGCTTCACCTGTTCGAGCGATGGAGCCGGTCTGTTCTTGAATCTAAGAGAGATACACTCAGTGTGCCCGTCAGACACTGCGATACGGTTACACTGGGCAGAGACTTTGATCTCATCTTCTCCCAAGATTTCAAACCCATCCTTAGCATCGTTAAGTGCACCGAGAATCTTTTTTGTTTCCCATTCGATTTTTTCCTCCTCACCAGAAATGTATGGTACAATGTTGTCCAACACGTCAATACCAGAAACACCAGGAGAGAAACCAGCACCAGAAATAGCTTGCAATGTGGTGGCGGTCAACAAGTCAATAGGACCGAAGGACTCAACCAATGGCTTCAAAGGAGCCACAAGCCCAGCAGTGGAACAGTTGGAGATACACACAATGAAACCAGGCTTCTCTGTACCAGCGGCCTTAGCCTTCTGGATGTTTGTCTCGAGCACGTCCAAATGTTCTGGGTTCACAATAGGCACGACCAATGGCACATCCGCATCTCTTCTGTAGTTCTTAGCGTTAGACACAACGGCCAAACCTTTCTCTCTGAACTCCTTCTCAATAGGACCAGCGTAATCGGCGTCCAAGCCTGAGAACACAACATCACAGTCCTTGAATGCATCATAGACACACTCAGACACCAGCAAGTCCTTGGAAGAGTCTGGTAACAAAGAGGTCTGCTTCCACGTCACGGCATCTTCGTAACGCTTACCAGCAGATCTTGGGGAGGCACCAAGTGCAGATAGTTCAAAGTCTGGGTGCTCCGAAAGGAGAAGGATAAAACGTTGGCCAACAGAGCCTGTAGCACCCAAAACACCGGCTTTCTTCATCGTTTGTTCTTTGTGGTTTACGGATATGAATGAGGTTCAAAAACAAAAACCAAAACAAAAACAAGTCAATCAGAATGTGAAATTTATTTCCCAACTGGCTTCGGTGAGTCAATTTGGGCGGGCCTGGTGGTGACATCAGGAGTTGAGTTCCGGTGGCGATGTGCCCTCGGATTTAGCCTATACGTGCTTTGGACCCGTAGTGACTTTCCACAATAAAACCTACATCAGAATATACTGAAAAGCCAAAAAAAAAAAAAAAGACATGCTCTATTGGTTGTATATGCTGATTTACTTCTCAGACTTGTGCTTTTTGTTCTTCTTCTCCTTCTTCTCCCTTTTCTCCTTCTTTTCTTTCTTCTCTTTCTTGTCCTTCTTCTCTTTCTTCTTCGGCGTCTCTGCTGGCTCATCGACATCCATCTTGTCCTGCTCTTCCACTGGCTCTTCCACTGGCTCCTCTTCTTCCTCCTCCTTCACTGTATCTTCCTCCTCTTCGTCAAATCTCTTGTGCTTCTTGTTGATATCGCCCGATGTAGTAGGTGGAGACACACTAGCACTGGCGCTATGTTCCAAAGGAGGTAAACCCCTAAGGTCTCTTAGTATACGCTTCAATTGTGACAAGGAGGTGCTGTTCGATGTGTTCCCGATGTTAGCAGCGTTCAACAAGTTCTTCGTAGCACGTTCCTCTTCTTGATCCACAAATCCAGTGAGGAATCGCTCAGCATCCTCTTTGCTTAGCACAGAGCTCTTGACGATATGCACTGTCACTGGTGTGTTCACTGTCGATGGAGCCACTCTCTTTGTCTTGACCTGCGACATCTCGTTGTCAAAATCTCTTGCAATCTTTAACACTGTTTAGTACTGCATTAATACTTAAAAAAAAAAGAGATATATACAGACTTTGAAATTTTTTTGACATCGCGCGCTCGGTGTTCATCAAAATCCCCCAAAAAATCCAACCATTGACGCAATATATATATACAGACTGGGGCTTGAATTAACATATTTACAAAGATGTTCGCCACAAGGCTCTTCACGGTAGTCAGACAGCCGCTAAGAGCAGTCACTGCGTATGTTCTCATACTCCCTCTCCTTCTTTCATCTTTCTCCAGACTGAATGGAGCACTAACAAGACCTCTCAGATCTTTCTCGACAATGAACAGACCGTTGTCTCCACTCACAGCCATTAGACAAACACAGCTGTTGCAGACACTGGTATCTCCTACAATCACTACTTCCACAAATGCAGGCGCATCACCAATTCTTTCACAGCTCTCACTCGGGTCCATTTTTAATAACAGTTCCATGTTAGGTGGTCAACGTCGTTGGAAAGCTAGAGGTAACAACTTCCAACCGAACACATACAAAAGAAAACGTGTTTCTGGGTTCATGAGCAGAATGAGATCCAAATCGGGAAGAAAGATCATTGCTAGAAGAAGAGCAAAGGGTAGATGGTACCTGAGTTATTGATCTCTGAAAAGAAAGTAGAGGTAGATGGAGATAGAAAAAAGAAAAAGCATGAAGACTAGTGTAAATAGTTCAAAATTTTTTTTTGTGTATATACTATGGAAATGTCTTTTTTGTAGGATATATAAATAGGTGTGCTATCATCTTGCTCATTCATAACAGCTTGATAGATAAATCCATATGGGGTACAAAGAGTGCTGGTTCCTCAGATACGAGTAGAAGATCATAGGATACCAAAAATGTGGTGAGATTTAAAGAATTAGCCTAGTTGTGAGTATACAAGGGTATATGTATCTCATATATAAATTACTAATACATATGATAAAATACCAAAAAAAAAAGACCATCAAAAACTAACGAGAATCGAACTAAATCCCAAGTACTTTTACAAAAGAGCGCGCCCCTACCATAAATGCGTCGGCAATGGCTGTATTGTGTACATGAGCTAGGTTTTCAACAAAGGGCGGTTAGTTCAGTGGTAGAATAAGTGCCTTCCAAGCACTAGGCGTGGGTTCGATTCCCGCACCGCTCATTTTCTTTTTTTGAAGATCATGTAGTCCCAAAAAGCGGTAGGAACACTATACGGATTACCAATTTCCTACTGTAGCAACATTTTGTTGCCAACCAAGAAGATAATGCACCTCGAATTCAAACCAATTGCGTAGTAAGAGAGAGAGAGAGAGAGAGAGAGTTTAAAACTTGGGAGCGAAGAATCAAGCAAGGTTAAAAGGCGCATGTGCTTGGAAGAACTTCGAAGTAAAAGATTAGTGTAATTAAGTGATCTGTAGAAGTAAATTTGTAGCTAAAATTTTGATGTGTGAAGTGTGTGATTATGAGCTGCTTTAAAGCGTGGGGGGTTCCCATAGGAGAGTATAAGTTGGTGCGAGATATGCATGTACTGAGTGATATCAATTATCATCTAGTATACTTTTCAGTTCCATTCAATTAGGAATCAATAAATGATTTACCTAGATATAGGGGAAACGAAACTACAAGCTATATAGCTAAGCAAATAGTCCTGTATAGCAATAATGTACGCTATATAGAAACCCTCGCCAACCAAACCAATAATGACCCCCAGCGGAGCCATGCAAATAAATATATACTAGCTCTCTCTAGAAGAGCATGTGGATATATGTCTCTAGCAACAGAGTACGGACCCCAGGTCCAACCGTGAAAATGAAACTGTCACCGAAACGAAACCAGAAGTGAACTGAAGTGAAGAAAAGGATGCATAAATATACTCGTCAAGTGTCATTCAATGATAAATTAATATCGTGGTGCCTAACAGCACATTCAGCTTGTAATTCACTTATGGAAGATGCTGGACTTGTTGAGCACAAAGGCATTGGTGGACAAAGCTGAATAATTCTCCTTGGCCTTTGATCTGAGCTGAAGCAACGAGTAGGCAGCAAGGGCGGCGGTTGCAGCGCCAGTGGCAATGAGGAAGTTGGAAGTTCTGACTGGGTTCATTTTTTAATAAGTTCTTTGTTATTGATGGGTGATAAGAAACGTATAGAAGGTTCAGATACAGAAAAGGGCGGACCTTGCGGTATTTATACACATCTCGCCACTTGGGCCCGCACAGGAGGAGACACAAATGTTGGATGGCGTATACCCCGGGATTTTGATGCGCTAGCAAGAAAAGCGCATAAGCTGCAGGCTCGGATAGCCCCGATTTTGCTCCGGGTGCCCGGAGGAGCGTGCTTGGCTGATAAGCATGGAGATCTGGCTGGGGTATCTCATGAAGGTGTTTTTTTTTATCTTAGTTCTTACTTAGCAATATAATAGTGTTGGGTTAGATCTATTGTTTGAAGGCTAGCAGCTTAGCACCCCGTGGTGACATTAATGACTCCATCGTCGGCCAACAATCTGGGGGTTTGATCTTGACTCCACACCCAGGTGAGGCGGTTGTATATGGCATTTCGCGGGACGCCGTTTTTAGCCGGCGCCGGTGATATGAGCAATTTTGTGTGTTGTATTGTATAGCTTGGAGACGAATTGATTCCAAGTAATTTGTCTTAGGTTAGACAATATTTCATTCCTTGGTTACAGGTTTATATCAACTATACTTCTAGTAAATCCACTGACTGCTCCAGCTGATCACAACATACCCTTTATCTTCCCCTCCAAAGCTCTTTGACGTCATATTACCCCAAGAACGGGCGATCCAGAAGGTCCCAATTCCAATGTTCGCGGGAAGACCCGGTGACACCAATTATTAGACCCGGGACGTTGGGCCTCGGATTTGGGAAAACCACGGTCGGAATTTGGATCTGAATTAACCCAGACATCTCGAAAGGGCACATAGTGGTATTTTTTTCCAAGGCTTTGCCTATAGGGATGAGATGAGCTTGAGGCTCTACCCTTGGAAAAAGTCATAAAGCGAGGGGGAAGATGTTTGCGGCAAGATTCGATCCGTTAGCTCTGGTGCAAGAGGATGTGGCTGTTCCTGTGTCGGGTACGAAGAGAAAGCTTAGTGAGGCGGAGATCGAGGATGTTGAGATGGAGGAAGGTGATGATGATAGTAATGATGATGAGGGTTCAGTAGAATCTGAGTCTGAATCTGAGTCTGAATCTGAGTCTGAGTCTGAGTCTGAGTCTGAATCCGAATCAGAGGACGCACCGTTAGATGAAGTTGAAGAAAAAGCCAAGGAAGAGGAAGAGCCAATCAATCAGGAATACGATGCCAAATACTCTTCCATTATCTCGAGGTTCACCAAATCGATCAGCAAGTCAAAGAATATAGAGGAGTTGTCAGAGGATGAAGAAAAGGAAGAAGTTGAGCAGCATGATGTCGCACCTTTACCTCAGCCAGCACTTCCAAGAGATTACAGACTACCGAAGAACATGACTACACATAATCTGAACTGGTTAGCAGAGCCACAATATATCAAAACAGACACTACAAAACCATTCAATGAATTTGCATTGTCCAAGAAATTGTTAAAGAATTTGGAGTCTATGGGATTTGAATCTGCATTTGCATCACAGATTAAGACTTTAGAGATTCTATTACCAGAAATCAACAACAGATTGAATCCAAATGCCATCAAAGGTGATATTCTGGTGAATGCGTCTACTGGTTCCGGTAAGACATTGGCGTATTGTATTCCATTGATCCAGTCGTTAGAGAACCGTGTGGTGCCACAACTAAGAGCTATTGTACTTGTGCCTACAAAACCGCTGATCAATCAGGTTTACAAGACGATGGTCTCTTTGTCCAAGGGTATTGACTTGAGTATTGTCACACTGGGTAAGAGTGATATCTCCATCAATGAAGAACACCACAAACTGGTATTGAACACACCGGACATTATCATCTCGACGCCGGGTCGTTTGGTGGACCATCTTAACATGCAATCATTCTCACTGAAGGATCTCGCATGGTGTGTGATTGATGAAGCGGATCGTCTGCTTAACCAAAGTTTCCAGGATTGGTCCAACGTGTTAATTACCAAGTTGAACCAAGTGGACGATGGTAAGAACATATCAAAGGTCTTCAAGCCTAATTTAACAAAGATGATTTTCTCCGCAACGCTGACAACAGACTCAGGAAAACTTTCCAGTTTGCAGTTCCACACACCGAGACTGATCATTGTTAACAACGAAGAAGCAGTGTTACAACAGGACAAGATCTTCGCATTGCCGATGACGTTGAAGGAGCATAACTTGAGATTCCCAAGTGTGGCATCCAGTTTCAAGCCACTGTATTTGATGAAGTTGTTGCAGCATTTGTCACTGCCGAAGGATGTGTTGATATTTACCAAATCCAATGAGTCCACGCTGAGGCTGAGCAAGTTGATGTCCATCCTCGCGTCCAAGTTGGGTCTTGACCTGGTGATTTCCAACGTCAACTCTCAGCTCACAAGATCTGCCAAGTCCAAGCTCTTAGAGCAGTTCTCTCAGGGACAAGTACATGTGTTGATCTCCACTGATTTGATCGCGCGTGGTATTGATATCACCAGTATCAAGCATGTCATCAACTACGACCTTCCAACTTCTGGAAGAGAGTATGTGCACAGGGTTGGAAGAACAGCAAGAGCCAATCAGAACGGTGATGCCTACAACTTTGTCATTGGGCGCGGTGAAGAGCAGTTCTTTAACAAGTTCAGCTCTTCCATCAGCAGATCGTGCGAGATTGACAGCAGTATTGCATTGGACAAGGTCAATGATGAACAAAAGGATTTGTACTCCGCTGCATTGAGAGAGTTGGAATCGCAGGTATTTGGCAAGTGAGATCGCCCTACAGAAGGAATAGAATGTACGCATATAAATAAGAGAATAAATAGATTGTGTAGAACCGTAGGGCAGGTCCTTCAACAGCAGCAGCAGCAGCAGCAGCAGCAGCAGCAGCAACAAATTGTGATCAAACTGCGTGCTCACTGGACTCGATTAGCTTCTGTGCATCACCAAAGGTTCTGATCTTGTCGGCCTGTTCATCTGGGATACCAATGGAGAACTCCTCCTCAATGGCCATCACTACTTCGACGATATCCAATGAGTCAAGCCCCAAATCACGCGAGAAATCTGTAGCAGCGGTGATCTCAACGTCCTTGTTCACCTTGTCATAGCCCTCGAGGATCTCCAACAGACGTTCCTTGACCAGCTCAGGAGTCAATTCAGGAGCATGCGAGTAGAATCTCAATGGTGTAAGAGATAGTGGGGTCTTGTAGTAGTAGTTGTTGTTGTTCAAGAGCGGGCTTAACTGGCGCGCACGCAATGGCGCAGCTCTGCCGAGCAAAAGAGGGGTCTTCAGCGAGTTAATGGCGATTCTGAGCACTGTCATTGGCTTTTGTAATCACAAATGTGTGTATAGTTCTCTATGATAAAACAATCCAAAAGAGAAGGAGAAAAAAGGTGGAGATCAAAATCTTTTTTGGGCCCGGCATACTCATGGCCCCACAAACGTGTTCGCGCTCAGGCCGATCGATCAAAAAAAAAAAATCGCGAAGCGCTACCCTCAACCCAGTACCCAAAATCAGTGCACGTCCAAACTTTTCACTTATAGCGTGGTGTTAATTACAGAGGATAACAAGACAAAGAGATGCTTAGGTTCATGTTCAAGTCGCTCACAGGAGCATGCACAACGCCCCTGAGTGCTGCACTACGCCAGTCTGGCAAAACAAGCATAGCACAGAGAGCCACTGGGTTTCAGGCCCAGTACCAGTCTGTGTTTGGCCAACTAAGTGCATCCCCAATAACAGTGAGCACTAGACTTGCCACTATCAATCAGATCAAGAGAGGCATGACGAAACCTTTGAACAAGAGACCTACGAAATCACCGGACTTGGAAAACTGTCCTGTGAGAAAGGGTGTCGTGCTGAGAGTCATGGTACTTAAGCCAAAGAAGCCAAACTCTGCTTTGAGAAAAGCATGTAGAGTCAGACTCACCAACGGGAAGATCGTGTCTGCATACATTCCAGGTGAGGGCCACAACGCACAGGAACACAGTGTCGTGCTGGTGAGAGGCGGTAGATGTCAGGATGTGCCGGGTGTTAAGTACCACTGTGTCCGTGGTTCGCAAGATTTGAGTGGTGTTGCCAACAGAATGACGTCGAGATCCAAGTACGGTGCTAAAAAGCCACAGAAGGATTAATAGAGTAAGAAACATGTACATATTTTGGGAGCTACTCTTTTTTTTTTTCTATTTGTAGTTGAAGAGAGTCGTGTATACAGATGTAAGGCTACCAGGCAGTTGTTTAAGCACCAGCCTGGAAACGTCTACCAGTAGCCGTCTTTCTCTCCGCAGCATCATCGTTTTCCGGCTTGGCTCTGTTCAGCACCTTGAGGAACTGGTTGACCCTGAATCTCATTCTGGAGTGCATATAGGCCTTGGAGCATTTGATGTGGTAATGGAAGTAGTTTCTGAACAGTTGGATATGAGAAATGGTATTATCTCTCTTCTGTGGTACCAGGTGTCTTGGGAATAGCACAAATGTGATGTATCCCTTGTGCTCGTCTGGCTTGAACTGGATGAGGTCTCTAATTTCCAATGGTGGTTCCTTATGAGAGTACAACACCTGTGGGGCATTCTGTACTGCTCTTCTTCTAGCATCAACAAATTCCTGTAGGAACACCTTACCGAAGATCTTATCGGTCTCGTCCTTGAATACAGTGGAGAAGATCACAGTGACTCTGTCGAACGATGGCTGTATGTAAATGGACTCTTCATCTCTGTAGTGGATCTGGTACACATTCGAGGATGGACCTTCAGGCTCAATGCCTGTCTCATGGTACTTGGCACTCAATTGCTCGTACTCCGCAAAGGCAGCATCGAAGGGAGCGGCAAGCATGTTTCTCTTGAGCAATGACAGCTGTTCCACTATCTCATTTTGCTCCTCTTTGGAGAGTTGTGCAATCTCGCTCAAGTCCACAGTGATGGAATAGTCATAGCCCGGCTCAGTGGCTCCGGTTTCATAGGAACCGTAGATCGCATGTAGCTTTTCCAAGCATCCGTACTTCTTTAGGTCTTTGAAAGCCTTGGATTGGATGGAAATCTGTAATTTGTGCTTTTCCTCCAGTGTGGACAAGTGATAAGTGGTGTAGTCAAAATCGGACACAATGCGGTCCGCCGCTGCCGGAGAGGCGATAAGTTCCTCCAGCGAGGTTTTAATCAGCAGATTGTCGACTGGGAGTTGGAGCATCCTGTGATTTCTTCGATGTTTGATGTGTATTTCTGAATTTAGTAAGTGGTGGTGTTTTTTAACTGGCGTCAATTGGTGGCTGTGAAAGGAGGATTTCGGGATTCGGTGCGGTTCCGCGACCGTAGGTTGATCGATTGGTCGCTCCAGGTTCGAATCCCCCGGACAGTTCTAAATGAATCGTAATATAATATATTTTAATTTCAAATATAGCGCGAATTTTTATCACTGGCCAGCGCGCTGGGGGACGTCGTCCGTCGACGAAAACAAACCTAAGAAATTAGCCGCCCAACTCATAACAAAGAACTAAAAACCCATCAAACAACAAAGGAAATCGCCCCAGGGATGTCCAGAAGACACGTGCAGCACAACTTCGAGGACACGTACGCCGGGTTCAGCGACGACGAGGAGGACGCGCTCAACGACGAGACGTTTGGGTCGTCCGTGCCTGTTGGCCATGATTTCGTCTTTGGCGGCGGCAACAAGAGCAACACTTCCACGGCGGCAGTCCAACCAACGATCAATTATGCCACTGCTGCTCGTAGTGGACCTCACTCAATGGCTATACCAGCGATGGGTGATGACGCACTGAAACCAATTGAGTCTCTTTGGGGTGGCAACAGCCCAGTTGTCTCCGTGGACGATATCGAGTCCAAGATTGAGCAACCCCAACAGCCCCAGCAGCAGCAGCAACCACCAATGATGCCATTCAATCAGCAGCCATTCTTTTACCCTCAGGGATTCATGCCGCCACCGGGCTCCTACCCGCCACAGTTCAACATGGGCCAGATGCCACCTGGGTTCCCTCCAATGGACCCACGCTTCATGGCTCCCCAAGGTCAGTTTGCCCCACCACCACAGTTCCCGGGCCAGCCAATGGGTCAGCCAATGGTGGGACAGCCTATGGGACAGCCTCTGGCTCCCCCACCGCAGGCCCAGCCAGCAGAGGCACAGGAGCAACAGGTTGCACCTCAGGCACCACAGGCAGAGGCACCACAAGCTCCACAGGCACCACTACCAGCTCAACAGCGGGCACCACAACCAACTGTGAACCAGGACTTGTCTGACTTCCCAGTGCTTGGCTCAACTGGTGCTCCACAAAAGGGTCTCTTATCGCAGTCTCAGCAGTTCCAGCAGCTACAGCAACAACAGCAAAGACAGCAGAGACAACAACAGCAGCAGCAGCAACACCGTCATCACCACCAGTACGGCTCTCAGCACCATGAGAACTTTAACGAGTTACCAGAGGAGGAGAAGCAGCGTTTGATGAGACGTCAGCAGAAAGTGCAGCGTATTTTACAGTTCTCTGGTATTATGAACCCTCGTGACAAGGATTTCGTTAGTAGAATCCAGTTGTCCCACATTGTCACTGATGACCCTTACAACGAGGACTTTTACTTCCAAGTGTACAGATTGCTGAAGACCGGCAACGCAGAGGTGAACAACAGTACTATTGCACAGGCTTATTTGGATTTCTCCGGTCACAGGCTTGGTGGTCGTTACCAAAAGGCTGAGTTGGCATTGCAGAGAATGCAACAGCAGGTACAAAAGGCCGTTACTGTTGCCAAGGAGCGTCCAAGAACGGGCTCTGTCGCTAAGGAAGGTGCTCTCGGTAAAATCAGCTACTCCTCGGGCAAGCTTCCAAGAAAACAATTGGAAGTTGTCAAACCAAAGCTGGCTGAAATCACTAAGAGTGGTAGAAAAGCCATCTTGTTACAGATCGAGAACATCTTCCAGAACGTGCTGAACCTGGAGAGTGCAGAAAGAGAAAGAAGAGAGATCAACACCGAAGAGCTATGGGATTCCCTCAAGGTGTTTGAACAATCTGAGACCGGTTTGAACCCTTTCATCCAGGTTCTATCGTATGAAAAGGGCCTTAAAATCTTCCCAAGAGTGTACCACTTTTTGGACAGACAGCAGAAGTTGACTCTGATCACACTTATCTTTGCTAATCTGTCATTGATCAAGATAATTTCCAAATCTTCGTTCAAGAACCACGAGAACGATGAGATCCCAAGCGAGGTGCAAAAGACCATTGAGTTATTCCAGTTGGTTGTGCTCAAGCCTATCATTATGTTCTTGACACATGAGGCTGTTATAACTGAGATCATTGGCTTGTTGACTATTTTGATTGAGCACAACAACGTGTCGTTCCTTACGACATCTAAGTTGGGTACTTCTCTTATCACCATTTTGCTCTCGCGTGCAGAGATTATCAAGCAGGAACAGAATGTTTCCTCTGAGGACTTACAACACTGGACTAGTGCATATGACAAGTTGTTCTCATCATTGGAGACCAAATTGCCATTGGTATTCCCATCTACAAAGGTGAAATATGATGACACTTATATCTGGCAATTTTTTGCAACGTTGGCTCTCAGTGGTAAAATCAACCATCAGAGAATCATTGTGGATGAAATCAGAGATGAAATCTTTGGTTCTATGACTAAGGCAAAGGAGATGAGTGATCCAACCACGAAAATGCAGATCGTAACCAATTTGAACTTGTTTTTGAACGTTATTGGTTTGCATGCCAATGGCGAAGAAATTGTGGAGCTCAAATGAGTTGTTTTTTGTAATAATAGTATGATGAAAAAAAGTATGCATATATTATATATTAGTAGTGTTATAGCACAAATCATTTTTGGTGAAAGATCCTCAATGCACTGTCCAATTTTGTCAACATCTCTTGCCATTCACCTTGTGGATCACTCAACACTGTGATAGCACCACCAGCACCAATTCTCCATTGATTTGTATTCTCTGTATTTTCCAAATCATCTTTATAATGAAACAGTGAACGGATCACTACACTCCAATCGGCGTTATTTTCAATCGACCAATATCCACAAATGCCACTATACAATCCTCTTCTACCTGCTTCTAAACTTTGAAGAATCTCCACAGATCTCTTCTTGGGGGCCCCTGTCATTGATCCTGGTGGTAGAGAGCGAGAGAGAATATCAATACCGGTATATGGAGTACCTTTGAAACATCCCTCGATAACGGAAACCAATTGGAACACAGTTCTATACTCTTCAACAGTCATCAATTTTGTCACTTCAACCTTGTGCAATAGTTGATAAAGATCATGACGAATCAAGTCAACAATCATTAAATTTTCACCAAGTTCCTTTGGAGTGTTTAAGATCAGTGTAGCTTTTTTTCTATCCATCTTTGATGTCTTTTTAACTGTGCCCTTAATAGGACGCAATTGGCACAGATCGTTATTCCAAGAGATAAATCTCTCTGGGGATGAACTCAAGAGAACACAATCATCAAAGTTGAAATATGCAGAGTATGGTGATGGGTTTTGGTGAGTGAGTGTCTTATAGATAGTCCAAGGATGAATAGCTTTAGGTATACCAATTTGTGTTTGCACCGTGAGACAAAGTTCATAGGAGTCACCAGACTCTAAGTATTCCTGGCATTTGGAGATAAGTTGAAAGTATTTATCTTCATGGATGGTATGGATGTACTCAGTAGGAATATGATCTGGGAATTCAAGTATAGGTGTTGTAGTACTTTTGGTAACCAATGGTTTCATCTCATCAATAAACAACAGATCATTTTTAAGAGAAGTGATATGTGCCGTTTGAGTTACGTTATCCACCAATATACAATTCTCGATAAAGACAAGTTTTGTATCTGGAATTCCCGTCTTGGTAATCTTTGGACACATTGATGAATCAACGTAATGTCCTTCTTCATATGAGAAAAGACCCATAAACCCACCAATGAATGGAAGATTCGATTCAAAGGGTTGTATGACAGTACTCATATGATCTGCAATGAATGCCCAAATAGACGATATATCTTGTTGCCTTGTGATTCCACCTTCTTTTATAGTAACCAAGCTTGAAGATTCCATGGAATGTGTGATTCTCATACAAGTCTCATCTGGGATACCAATGATAGACCATTGACCTGGCGTAGCCGCAGAGTTCAATAGAATGAATTCCCTTCCGGCGTTATGAAGAAGCTCACATATCTCCAAAGAGCTCTTACTCTCCATGGATACCTTTGTAAGTTTGTATGATGAACACTTCAAGCCGTTGTCTTTCAACAACAACGGCTTCACTGTATCCTGAGAGATCAACCGCTGAAGCAACATATCGTCTTCTAAGATATCTCTTGTGGAATTGAAAGCCGTTGCGCCTTCCATGAAGTTCTTCACCAGCTGTAAGCCATACTCAGAGCAGATACTCTCAGGATGGTATTGTACACCGTACCAGGGCTTCTCTATATGTTTAGCCGCCATGATGATGATGACACCATTGTTGGGCTCCACCGTGTGTGCCAATAACTCCATTTGACCCTTCAATTCCGGTACACAGAGTGAATGATACCTCACTGCTTGGAACCGCTGTGGTATTTCTGAGAATAAAGCATCCTTTGAATGATTTATAGTGTAAACTTGACCATGTTTAATCTCAGCGGTTCTTTTGATGATACTTCCTTGTGATAAACATAGTGCTTGGAACCCCAAGCATATACCGAAGATGGGCACAGTTACTTCATCACAGAACAAAGATGGAATGAATCCAACATCTTTTGGTGTTCCTGGATGACCTGGTCCTGGTCCAATGATTACTGCTTCAAAAAGTGGTAAGAACTGACGGATTTCTTCACCGGTGAAACTGTCATTGTGTACTGTCACCACCTGCTGCCCCGTGGCCTGTGCAACCAAAGACCTCAAGTTATAAGTGAAGGAATCGTATGAGTCCACCAGTAGAATCGTCATCGGTCCTCCACTTTTGTTTTAAAATTTTTTTTTCCAATCAATTGTTTAAGCCAGCGGATATATGTTTATATGAGTGTGTGTGTGGAAGCGGAGATGAGGTTTGGTGAATTGAAATTGTTAAGGCACGAAAATAGAAAACTCCATGCATATAGAAAGAAATAGAAAGAAATAGAAAGAAATAGAAAGAAATAGAAAGAAATAGAAAGAAAGAAAGAGAAATCATCCAGTGAAAGGAATGATCGAAGTAGTGGTGAACGATCGGTGAGTTAAAAAACACAAAAAAAACAAACACACTGTGTACGAAATGTATATAACAGAAATACTAACCCCAGACCACCAAGCGTTGGTAAGAAAGTACGTGTTAAGGCACTTGAAGATGACCTTATTGGAGACTTTAAGAAACTCCTAGCAGTACAGATCGGTACTGTTGCAGAGAAGATTGTTCTTAAAAAGGGCAATGTCACTTTGAAGAACCATATCTCACTGGGTGATTACGAAGTACACAATGGTACCAATCTAGAGCTCTACTACGGTTGAGTAATGAGTCTATGGTCTAATGCAAATATATATATAATTAAAGAAAATATTCAACGTGTTGACCCTTGCCTGTGTTCCCCGGTACGCTGTCGCCAAATATGTCCAGTTTGGGCCATTGCTCGCTGTTTTCTGGTGCTTCTTCAAACACGTTAAAATAATGATCATATCTGTTATAAATCTCCATCACAGAAGCCTTATTCCCACATCTATAGCAATAATTCGGTGCTGACCATACCGTAGTGACAAGCCCTTTAAAATATTGTTGATATCCTTCATTACACAACTGATGTGCTCTTAAAAGGCGATCCATCTTATTCATTTCCAAAAATTTGTGTACAATGTCAATACCAAAAGTATAACCTGCACCTCTTGGGCTTAATGCAAACCCAGGGTTATCTTCATCAGGATCAGACCATACTAAATCTGCCATTGCACCTTCATGTGGTATTTCTCTATATCGATCCACCAATTTCAATTGATCAATTGAATGTACATTTGGTGAAAGTCCTCCATGGACACAAAAAATGGAATCATCAATCACTGCACTCAAAGTAAGGTAATCAAACATATCTGTGAAATAATGCCATGTCGAAGCACTTCCATATTTTCTCATACACTCTGAATAAAACCCATAGTTCTGTGTGATCTGCCTTGATTCATGATTACCTCTGATCAACATAACTCTCTCTGGGTATCGTACTTTCAAACATATCAACAATGAAATCGTCTCCACACTGAACATCCCACGATCCACATAATCACCCAAGAATAAGTAATTCGTATCAGGGCAAAACCCACCAATCTTGAAAATCTCTATAAGATCATAGAACTGGCCGTGAATGTCGCCAACCACAGTGATGGGACTCTGCAAATACACCACATTGCTCTCTTTTATCAAAATCTCCTTCACTTTAAAACAAAGTGCCTTCACAGTGATCTCTGGGAGAAGTTGTCGCTTATAAAGATGTTCAATACATTCGTCCAAATCAACATTAGCTATCAAAAAAGAGGAAAGAAATGTTAGTTCATCTCTGCAAATAGTCTCTCACAAAAGTCAGTAGAACATACAGCCCAGCTCGGTCATTATATATGACCTCTCTGTATTTAGAGCCCCTTTAGTACTTACTTAAGCGAGTTCTGTACAAAAAAAGGGCTATTGTTTTGATGATCTTGGAATGTCTCTCGTCTCGTCTCGCGCGCCTATTTTGGGGTTGGAGCTTTGCAGAAATTCTGTCACTTTTATGCACACAAACTAGCGTTCGAAGAAATCCGTGATAGTTTAGTGGCTAGAATTACCGCTTGTCGCGCGGTAGACCGGGGTTCGATTCCCCGTCGCGGAGTCTTTCATTTTATTTTTTTTGGCTTTTTTTCATGGCTTTTTTTTTGGTGATTGACACGGTTATTGGGACACAAAGGGGTTTCCTTTCTTATGCCGAATGATAGATATAGTACTTTCTATATATATATATATATATATATATATCAATGTATCAAGGTCCAATAAATTATAATTAAAAGAAGGCCCCGCCTCCGTTGAATGAGAACCCCTCAGAGTTAGTATCATTATGAATTTGAGTTGTTGGATCAGATTGACTTCTTTGTGGCTGTGTAAAGGTCTGATCTCCATTACCAGTGCGGTTTGTTATCACATCTGGAGAGTCAATTTGATCAAACAGACGGCCAAAGAATTCATCATCCAGAATATTAGGTTCAAATAGGTCGATGGTCGCTAATCCTCCGTGATAGTTTAAACTTTGAAGTTGATCCTGGCTTGGACAATCAAATGTAGAGATATTAGAACTTGGCAATAAGGATTCCACATTCAAGGGATCAGAAGTGTCAATCTCTTGTAATTGCTTGCTCCATTTGAACTTTGTCGTGTTGCTGATATGTGTGAACAGTTCTTCTTCGCTAAACTCCAAAAACATATTACAATTGTTGATGTTCACAATTTGCGATATTTCATGGTCTCCAGTGGTACCACTCTTGAAATGAGACACTTGCATCCACTCAGTGTTGATATTAATCAAACTCTCATCCATCTGTAATCTCTTTTTAATATCATCTCTTCTAGAAGACGAAAATGTCAACTTCTCATCCTCTGCCAATTCATACCTCTCATTGGATTCCAAGAACTTGATAATGGTATTCATTGGCTTGAACTTGTGCCTCGTAATAGAACTCAATGCATAACGGAAATATGCAACGGCTTTCAAACTCTGGTAATACTTTGGTGCCAATTTGTCCTTAATTAGCCATATCATATACTCTGCATGCATTGTGGAGGCCTTGACAAAGAAATCAAACGACTCTGCGCTAATAGAGTTCTTCTTGGAATACATCGGAGTAGCAACCAACTCTTGAGCATGATAGCACCTGAGAAGTCCACTAATGGCAGTGGCAGTGGAGCGATACAATGCCAATCCAACCAATGGTAAGATCTCAAAATTATAGGCCTTTGTGGTAAACTCAGTAAAATCACCCAATAAGTAAGCGGCACATAAATCAAAGATCATGTTCATAGTCCTAACAATCTCTTCAAAAAACTTCTTGTATAATGCCACATTCAAATTAGCATTTGACTCATAATTTACACATAGTGAGAAATAAACTTGTAACTCTACCGCAGCCTGTACGATCTGATGAGACACAGAACGACCGTTTCTTGCCAATGTAGCGAGATAAGATCGTGAACCCTTGATTTCGTTCTCTAGCTTGATCATATCGTCCAGGTTGAAGTTGGTATCCACATATGTTCTCGTATCGCCCATCACTCCCAATAGCTCTTGCAAGTTACACTTGTCTTTGACATTACTAACCATCTTACCCAATTTCAAATACATCTCATTCAACACAGATTCCTTGATCAATGAATCTCTCTCTGTATGCTCCATTGGGTCCATGGTGACAATCATTGGGAAATTCACATCTACCAATGAAGAGTCGGGTAAGATGGAGATCGTACCTGCAAGAACCGACTGATAAGCATCCACGCTAACGATGGAATGCCATAATCTTCTTCTAAGGTTCGCCTCTTGGATGTTGTTGGTCAACTGTACATAATTCTTTGGATCTCTGTTCAGCCCCATTTGCAGTGCGGATTGTAGGATCAGACCAAATAAATTTTGAGATTGGAATAGTGTTAAACCATCACCGTCTTCTGGAGCATCTCTGTGATATGCCCTTAGAAACAAGAATGCCTGGATAATGGATAAAGTGGTCTTCCTTGCAACTCTGTAGAAGCACAGACAAGTCTCTGCCGTAGTGACGAACGTCACTGGAATCTCATACGCTTTGACTTGTTTAAACTGGTCTTCCAAGCTGTCATCATCAACAAGCCCAATGGACATGTACGCCGAACGAATGATGATCAACAGACTAGCCAATGTGGAGATGTCACTTCTCTTTGTCAACAACAGATGGGCGTTCTTTGAGGAGTCGGATGTTCTCTTGATGATACGATCAATATCTTTCATGAACATCTCCTTGTCAACGTATGGTCTATGGGTCCACATGTATTGGAAGTAAAAGTCCAAGAAGGCAGTTAGCACATCATGTGGCGGTAATAGTTTTGTGATCATATTCTTGAGCATTTCAACGTTTTCATCCACACAATCATTGATAGATTTGAATGGGAAGTATGACATCCTAAATAGCTGTGCTCTATCAGAGACAATTCTTTGGATCGAGTCTTTTAAGGCAAAATCTTCACCTTTGGTATCTAATAGTAAGAGCCACTTACTTTTACCATCTGTGTGCTTGGATCTGTAGTCATCGCTGATGAGGTCTTGGATGTACATGCTGTTCAATCTGAGCGTGAGCATAAGGTAGCAAGTGAAGAAGGCCTGGTAGTGGTCCTTCTTGTGGATTGATAGCGTACACAGTGGTCTGTGGTCCTCGTGACTTGACCCCTTGAGTGCCAGTGAGTTATAGGGTTGAAAGAAGTCCACAACGTGTGTATCCATGACCAACGCATCGTTGCTGTCCCTTGATGTTACTGGTTTTGAAGATGATGATCCAATGGATGTACTCGATGAGTTGTTTCGACCATTCGGTGAATAATAAGAACTATTCTGGAGTGTCGGATCTGCTGCTATGTGATGTGATCTGAGTGTATCCAACTGAGACCTTAGAGCAAAGATAGTTTGGTATAAATCTTCACGAGATTTGTCATGCAACTCGGAGCCCTTGGATATGCTTGTTGACACAGTGCTGTTTTGTTGTAAACTTGAATTGACCCAATTAGGTGACTCATAATGACATTCCATGCTTAATTTGGTACAACTCGAACATCGTGGACGGCCTTTATCACATTTGATCTTTCGGCGCTTGCAATAAGTACACACCAACGATAACCTTTGTCTCTTCCGACGAGATGCTGAAGGTGCAGAACTTTCCCCATTGTCACCTTCAAAGTCATTAGCCGCCGTATTTGAATTCATGTTGATGGGGAACACCGATTCCATAATCAGTTTTTTGGAGGGGTGGCGGGAAATTTTTTGGATCAAAGTGATGGTGAATTATATGAGTGCAATGGATCTTGATGAACGTAGCAAATGCAAATGCAATGAATATATGACCAATTCTTAGCTGAGCAGTTGCTAATTCCCATAAAAATCTCTGTATATATAAATCTCTGTGTCTTTAAAAGTATGAAAAACAAAAAGAATCAAAAGTGTGCACAGTATAATACTGATTTAAATTTCCAGCTTGCTAAATTAACTTCCAACAATTCCTCCGATCCCCTTCAACAGTTCCGCTTTGATGTCGGGGGGAGGAGGAAAGATTGCATTCACTGTGGTAAATCTGCACTTAGACACAGAAATTATTACAGTATACAATGCATGCAGCAACAGCAACAACAGCAGCAGCAACAGGAATGTGTGTGATATTCAAAAACTCTTTCTTTCACTCGACACAAGTTAATGGGAATTGGGAGAAATGTGCTAAATATTTTTTTTTTAATACTGAGGGCCTCCCCCCCCCCCTCTCCCCAGGCCCTTTCAAAGTTCAAACTGTTAATTTTTAAGCCCAGCTCGTAAGCTATACAGAAGGGGTACCTGAAGACGCGTCCATCCCAAATATCGCGAAAGAAACTTCGATTTTGATAGAGAACCCGCATATGACAATTACAGTTTTGTTTACAGTTTTTTTGACCAAAAAAAAAAATACGCCGTAGGATCGCGATTTATATGGAAATAACGGGAAACCGGGTAACACCTTGGAGAGAGAGAGGAGGGGGAGGGGGCGAATGGTGAGAAAGCTGGTTAAGCCACACCCTTTGACACATATATATATATATATACTTCCAAAAAAAAAAAAAAAAACACACCATTGCTGTCATGAAATCAACTTTGCTCTGTTGATAATTAATAACAATTGAATCCAAATGAACGAATAAAAGATGTTCAGACAGTTATTGGGAGTATCCAAGCTATCAGAGGCCGGGCCTACGGCACCACCGGGGAAGCCACCAACCGCACGTTCCATCTTCCAGAATAGAGAACAATTTGGTGTTAACTTTGGGTCGATGTTTGTTATGGAGAGGTATATTTGGGATCAATTTTTCCCAGATAATACAGGGTATGAGTATGATGGGATTAAAGCTTATATTAATAAGCACGGAATCGACCAAACTCGTAGGGACTTGGAGAATCATTGGAATACATTTGTGTCTGATCAAGACTGGAATTGGTTGCAATCCAACGGAATCACTGGTGTTCGTCTACCTATTGGCTTTTGGCACGTCAATGGATCATATACTGATGGCACTCCATTCCACCAAATCAAAGATGTGTATTCCGGTGCATGGGATTGTGTCAAGAGGGTAATTCTTAAGGCCAAAGAACACAACATTGGAGTGTTGATTGATATTCATGCATTACCAGGTGGTGCTAATACTGGAGACCACAGTGGGTGTCATTATGATAATCCCGGGTTCTGGTCTAATTCCAAATATCGCAAATCCATGGCGGAGATGTGTGGATGGATTGCCGATGATTTGAAACCCATGGATAACGTTATTGGATTGCAGATTGTCAACGAGTCCGTATTTGATAACGATGTAAAGGACCAGGTGGATTACTACACCAGAGCTTACAAGGCTATTCGTTCCAATGACTCGAGTATTCCTATTGTTATCTCAGATGGCTGGTGGACTGATCAATGGGTCAAATGGATCTCTGAGGAGGAAAAGCACTTAAAAGGTGGGTGTGGAAGTTCTGGTATTGTCATTGATGCCCATATCTATCGTTGCTTTAGTGACAACGATAAGAATAAGTCTGCTGATCAGATCATCAATGATCTGGATAGGGATGCTATCACTGGGATTAGTGGTGCTTCGGATATCATGATTGGCGAGTTTTCATGTGTGTTGGATGGTGATACTTGGAGCAAGACTCGCGGCAGTCGAGAAGATCTTGTCAAGCAGTATGGTCAAAGGCAGATGTATTTGTTCAGACAAAGAGCCCGAGTTGGTGTGTATTTCTGGACCTATAAGTTCCAACATGGAGATGGTGGAGAATGGGGGGTTGTTCCACAGGTGAACAACGGTGCCATTACCAAGCCACCAGTTTTGGATCACTTGCCTAATGAGCAACAATCCCAAGAGGTTTTTGACAGAGAGTACAAGGAATACACTGGACATAATAACAAGGGAAAAGAGAATTGGAGATTCCAAGAGGGTTTTGTCACTGCATGGGCGGACTCCCTAGAATTTGCGAGATTCCAAAACTCCCGTATTGGACGTGTTAACGCATGGAAATGTTGTCGTCGCTTGGAGCATATTAAGTACCGAGGTAAGAGCTCTTCGCTATGGGAATGGGACGCTGGGTTTGACAGGGGCTTACAGGTGTTCTATGAGCAGTTCCATTGATCTTTTTAATATGTATATCGTATATATATATGGTCTGTCTATATATCAATCACCCTTTATATAGTGGGGATTATACCCCCAGATCGCGCTGCGGTTACATAAGCACACTTTCTCTCTTTTTTTTTTTTTTTTTTGGCTTTTCTTACGATTTGTCAAGCACGTCGCGATTCAAAGGCCTCGAATCTCCGTCGCTTACAAAAGTCGGGGTGAAATATAAAAAGGCCGAAAGATCCTGGGGTTTTTTGAAGTATCATTCGAAGTAATAAAAAAAAATTTATGGTGATAAGACCGCTTCTTAAACTAAAACAACTCACACAATCCAGAATGGTGCATCAAAAAGTCACAATCATTGGCGGTGGCCCAGCCGCTCTCACTGCCGCTCTCTACTTGGCCAGAGCTGAGGTCAAACCAACTGTGTACGAAGGTCTTTTGGCCAACGGTATTGCCGCTGGTGGCCAGTTGACAACCACCACTGAAATCGAGAACTTCCCAGGCTTCCCTGATGGGCTCACGGGCTCTGAACTTGTGGAGAGAATGAAGGCTCAAGCCGTCAAGTTTGGTTCCGATGTGATCACTGAAACTGTTGCTAAGGTTGACTTGTCCCAGAGACCGTTCAAGTTCTGGACTGAGTGGAACGAAGACGCTGAGCCAATCACCACTGATGCCATCATCTTGGCCACTGGTGCGTCTGCCAAGAGACTCGACTTGCCAGGTGAGGAGCAGTACTGGCAGCAGGGTATTTCTGCCTGTGCCGTGTGTGATGGTGCTGTGCCAATCTTCAGAAACAAGCCATTGGCCGTGATCGGCGGTGGTGATTCTGCCTGTGAGGAGGCCTTGTTCTTGACCAAGTACGGCTCCAAGGTGTATCTCATTGTCAGAAAGGATCACCTCAGAGCTTCTACTATCATGCAGAAGCGTGTGCAGAACAACGAGAAGTTGGAGATCTTGTACAACACTGTGTCTTTGGAGGCAAAGGGTGATGGTAAGTTGCTCAACGCATTGGCCATCAAAAACGTGTTGACTGACGAGGTGAAGGACCTTCCAGTGAATGGATTGTTCTACGCCATCGGTCATACTCCAGCAACACAGATTATCGCTGGCCAAGTGAACACTGACGAGAACGGATACATCAAGACCGTTCCAGGCACAACACTCACGTCCGTTGAGGGTTTCTTTGCTGCCGGTGACGTCCAGGACCACAGATACAGACAGGCTATCACATCCGCTGGTACTGGGTGTATGGCTGCGTTGGACGCTGAGAAGTTTTTGGCCGAGAACGAGTAAGAGTTTTTTCCCACAATCGTAATAAAAGAGTATAGATAGATACACTACATGGCCCTAATTAACAACATAGCATAATCACGGAGAATAATATACAACACAACAACAACTAACGCTTGTTCTTCAGCTGCAAGGTCCTGACCTGCTCGTCCAATGCCTTGACCTTCTGCTGGATCTCATCCAAGTCAGCATTCAGTCTGTTTCTCTCGTTAACAATGTTTTGCTCCCATTGCCTGAATCTCTGCTCCTCGGCCTTAACCTGGTCAGTGAAGAACTTCTTTAATGCGTTCTCCTCCTCTTTGAACTTTGGATTGTGGAGCTTTCTCGTTGTGGTGATTCCACCTTGTATCTCGTTGTTCTCACCGTTCTCCATTCTCAAAGTTCTATAGGTCTCGTAGTGCAATTCCTCTGTACTGAGCACCAGGTCCAACATGTTAGTTCTGAGCAATAGAGATCTCAATTTCCGGAAATCAGAGTGTGCTTCATTTTCCACTTCAGCAATACCCCATGGATATTTTCTACCTCTAACCAACTGACCCGAACCATTGTCATGCTCGTACTCCGAGCCGATCACAGCAAATGGCATGCTCTCAATGAGCTGCTTAGCGTGGTCTGCAGCAGCCTGATCATCCAGCTCAATTGGTGGGGTATAGATTCTAATCTCCTGTGCCTCAATGACAGCTCTTATTCTATTCTTAAACTCAGACACTTCTGTTGGTGCCAATGTGTCACTCTTAGCAATGATTGGGATCAAATTGACTCTTGTGGACAACTTTTTCATCGTTTCAATGTCCAATGGCTTGAGTGAATGACCAGTTGGTCTAATAAAGTACAAACATGCATGCACTCTCAAATCGTGTTTCTGAAGACGATGTGGTTGTTGCTCTTGACGCATGAACGAGTCATGTTGATCGTCAATGAAATCAACAATAGTTTGCCATGAGTTCTTGTTGTCGATGTTATCGCCAAATCCAGGGGTATCCACGATATTCAAACGAATTTTGAAGTTCTTCTCCTCCAATTCAGCACGAACAATCTCAATCTCAGTAGTAGACTTGATCCCACGTTTATGACGCGATCTGTTGTCCACTGGCTGTTTCAACAAGGTCTGGAATAGAGTATTGACAAAAGTAGTCTTACCAAGTCCGCTTTCACCAGCTACCATCAAGGTGAAGTGCGCGCCCAGTTTGGACACAAGTTTGTACCTTTCACGTGTTGTTAGTACTCTGATCTGTTACCTTTCGAGGAGGGGGAGGGGAGACCTTCCATTGTCATGTGATGGAGTGGATGACACATACCTCTGATTAGGGAGAGAAGAGATTCCGATTGGATCCATAGCTATATAATGCTCTTTGCACTGATATATATAGGCAATGGCACTGGCTTGATAAATGTCAAGTTTACGTGTTTTGTTCTGTTGTCTCAGTGGTGAATTTTCGATCTGGTTTCGGAACGCGGAATCATTTCGCGATCGAACGCGTCTGGTGTTGGGGTGTGGCCGAGGGGCCTCAAACCTGGAGAGTAGTATATATACTAAATACCTACTATCATCATTAAAACCATGCATATATATATATGACGTATGACAGTATAAATGTCAGAGGAAGTATGCCTCCAGCTGCACAATCCTCTGCTTAAACTCCTGTACTATCACCGCTATCTGCTCCAGTTTCATGAAATCCATCTCCAGTTTATCACACTCTTGTACGACTTGCCTTAGTGCTTTTATGCTCTCCTCCACCCCTTGGATCCTTGTATCCACCTCTGATTGCTGTTTGATGACATACTGTTCTGTTCTTTCAGCTATTGACTCCATCTTTGTGCTTATCTTGTATAACCAGTAGTCAAAACTCAATGCCAATTTCTTTACGCCTAGTGGATCATCTTCCTCCTCATCGTATGAAGTTTTTGAAATCCCATTACCATCTCCTTCTTCTTCTTCTTCTTCGTCTTCTTCTTCTTCTTCTTCTTCGGCACTATCACTATCACTTATCTCCCTATCCATCGAACCAGTGCTTGCCATACTTTGAGTCTCCATAGAGGATTGTATAGATAGTGCGGATACTCCGGTGGATAGAAAAGAATCTGTTGATAAAGATCTGTCCCGTCCACTCATTTTTGTACAATCTTCAACCAACTTTTTTCTTGTTGTTTTATAAGTCCAAATTGATTTAAATCCCAATGAATGGTATTTTGCCTTACATTATAAGTGTAATGTACCCCCGGATTTCCCCTCGAAAAAGCCAATATCCGAGGGACATGGAGATTTCGCTCAGTCGCTCACAAATCCAAAGGGTGGAAATCGGACCGCATAGTTATATGATTAGCTCCCCCCTCCACTCCCTCCCTCAACAATATACCATAAAGCAATCGGCAATTTTAACCGGATTAGACGCAACGATGTCCGGTTACAACGACAAGTTCACTCCGTCGACATCCTCGTCGTTGGTGAGAAAAATCTGTACGTATTTCCTATCTCTTTTGAGATAATACCCAGAAGAAGAAGAAAGAAGAAAGAAAAAAAAGGATGAAGCTAACAGCGAAACAACATAGATCGTGCATGCAGAAGCTCTTTGGCAGAGCCCGACATCTCCTTGAACCTCACAGTCGCAGACTATGTGAACGAGAAACAAGGCAATGCGCCACGTGAGGCCGCCATTACGATTGTACAACTCATCAATTCGAAGGATTCACATACTGCGATCTTTGCCCTTTCGTTGCTTGACGTATTGGTGAAGAACTGTGGGTATCCGTTCCAATTGCAGATCTCCCGCAAGGAGTTCCTCAATGAGCTTGTCAAGAGATTCCCTGAACGTCCGCCAATGCGTTATTCTCGTGTGCAGAGACTCATCTTGGGTGCCATTGAAGAATGGAACCAAACTATTTGTAAGACCTCACGTCATAAAGAGGACTTGGGATTCATCCGTGATATGCACAGACTGCTGACGTACAAAGGGTATACTTTCCCTGAGTTGAAGCCAGAAGACGCTTCTGTACTTAACCCATCGGACAACCTCAAGTCGATTGAAGAAATTGAAAAGGAAGAGCAGATTGCACATGCGGCAAAGCTACAAGAACTCGTGCGTCGTGGGCGTCCATCGGACCTCAAGGAGGCCAACAAGCTCATGAAGATCATGGCCGGGTTTAAGGATGACTCCCTTGTCGAGTCGCGTGCAAAAGTTGCGGAGGACCTTGATAGACTCAAGCGCAAGGCCGATATCTTTGCGGAGATGCTGGCCACAGCAGAGTCCCAAGGTGTCTTGGATTCTTCCGATGAGACCATCGTCGAGCTCTACAGCTCAATGAAGGTCTCGCAGCCAAAGGTCCAGAAGATCATTGGGGAAGAAGCCGATGATGAGGCCGCAGTCCAAGGCTTACTCAGACTCAATGACACTCTCAATGGGCTCATACAGAAGTACGACTTCTTGAAACAGGGCGACATGGCGAACGCTGCCAACGTCAAGGTGAGCTCTACGGGCTCGGGTGCCTTGGAATCCCTCTCATTGATCGACTTTGGTGATGATTTGTCCTCGCCAACGCCTTCCTCCTCCGCTACTGCTGCTGCTGCTGCTGCTGCTGCCAATAGCACCACTGTGGACGACCTCTTGGGTGATTTGGGCACGTTGTCCTTTGGCTTGGGCGGTGACATCACACTCGGTGGGTCTCCTGCTCCTACCCCGGCTCCGGTCTCTGCTCAGAAACCATCCAATGGGGCCAACTACGACATCTTCTCTCAGTTGATGACAAACTCCGCCACTGCATCGACACAGGCTCCTTCTCCTGCTCCACCGGCAGCCACCACTTCTACTACACTGGATCTGTTGGGTGACTTTGGGTCTCTTTCTCCTGCGGCCGCTGCCCGTGCCACCGTCAACGAGTCCCAGCACCTCAAGTTCGACATCACTTACGCTAGAGAGTCTCCATCCACTATCCGCTGCGAGGCCATCTTCTCCAACGCCTCGCCATCCTCCATCTCGAACTTGGCCTTCCTCATCGCAGTGCCAAAATCCCTTCAGCTCAGACTCGAGTCCCAGTCAGGCTCGTTCCTTCCAGCCTTTGGGAGAGATGCCGTCAAACAGGTGTTCAGAATCGACGGCACGGTGGCGCCAAAGATCAAGTGGAAAATCAACTACAACCTCAACGGCTCTCCAGTCGAAGAGACGTCCACGTACACGTTCCCGGCAAACATCTGACCTCAGCCATATACAATTCCATTTCCAACTGTTTGTAATATAAAAGCGGTTCTTCTCTATCTGTTGTGTAATGGTGAAGGGAGTGGCCCCTGGAAATCATATACCTATAATTCCCCGAAAGTTTTAGCTTTACTTTACTTTTTAGTACCGCTTTAGATTTCCGCCCCCTGCGTCAAAGCATTCGGTGGGCCTGCCAAAAAGAAAAGAGCGAACTGTGAACTATTAAAAAAAAGGGCGAAACAGCGAAAAACTTTTCCAACCGTTCTTCTATATCAGCTAGCGGAAGTTTAGGCTTTATTCGGTTCTCATCATTAGCTTGAAAAGAGGCCAAAATCCAAGAGCATTTCATTCTATATGACTCTTGGTGCTCATAACCTGTTGTAAGACTATTTGTACAAGGATCACCAAGATGCTATGATGTATATGGTCCACACCATATCAATGTGTCACGGAACTTTCTTAACTCTCCCCAATCAGTGTGCCTGCTTCTAGGTGTCTTCGGTTTAAGCCTCTAAGAACGGAAGCCCCTGATTGAGGGTGTAATACAATCTACAATCAATTACACAAATTTCATAGTTGTAGAGAGCATACACTGAACACATACACACACACACACAATCATTGTCCAGACCCATTGGTCTGTTGACGTGCCGCCTGCTGCTGCAATGCATTCAACTGTGCCTTCTGTTGTGGTGTCAGAGTGTGTACCGGCGTGACACCAACCGGTAAATTCACATTAGCACGGACTGGTGAAGAAGGTCCAATATTCTTAACGCCATTGGCCATGACAGCCTGTTGTTGTAGAATCTGTTGGGGCGTGGGGACAGTGGCCACTGGAACACCACCAACAGCCTTGGATTGAACCACAGGCGACTGTGGCGTTCTTGAGGCGTTGGCACCACTCTGTGGTGGTGGTGGTGGTTGTTGTTGCTGCGGCTGTACCCCACCAGCACTGATAATCCCCCGTTTCTGTTTGTTCAAATTGGTTAAATACTGAGCAGCGATTCTCGTCACATCGGCCTTGGTCATATTAGGATTTTGTGCTTGAATCTGTTGGATAACAGCAGAAATCTGTGCCTGGTTGAACCCACCAGCACGCGGGCCACCCCCATTAACACTGTTTGGTGCAGACACAGTAGTAGCACCGCCAGTACTTTGTTTAACAGAACCATCCTGTGACATAGGAGCTCCAACTCCCGCAACAGCTCCCACAGTACCTGGTACAGGATTGCTATTAGATCTCATCTGTGCGGTAGCAGCCAGTTGGACATTGCCAGTGTTTGGAGAACTCTGTGCAGAAACAGCCTGCTGTTGTGCCAACTTTCTCTGTTTCAACTGCATCAACTGCTGGATCTGTTCAGGTGTGTATGGCTGTCCGTTTGGTGCCTTCAATTGACCAACTATGCCTTGCGGTACTACTGGTATGGCACCAGTACTCTTTGGAACACCGGAAGCAGGAACAGAACTTGGACGTCTGTTAGCAGCCACGGCCTGAGGTAACTGACCACCAGAGCCAGCAACTGGCGTCGGTTGAGGACCAACACGAGGACCAGCTCCTGAGCCAGCCCGTTGAGCAGCAGCAGCAGCGGCGGCAGCAGCAGCAACAGCTCCGTTTGCTCCACCAACAGCGCCAACAACTGGACGTCCATTTCTGTGATTAGCAGCATTCTGGAGGTATGCCTCCTGTATGGCCTTATCTCTCTCATATTTCAACTTGGACAGCTCGGAAGGTGTAGGTGCAACGACCTTCTTCTCATCAACGTTCTTTCTCTGTTGGTTTGGATTTGGTCTTGTAACACTTTCTCTCTTTCTCATGCACTTCCTCACTGCTTCAAACATAGAAGCCCATCGCAATCTCTTATGGCCACGTTGAATCGACTCGGGACCAACACCCAAAGGAGAAATACGTCTCTTCGTCGTCGCTTGTATATGATGAGCATGCTCTAACCATTTCATAGCACTCATGCAGTTCTGTCCTCTCATATCTTGAATCTGGAAAGTATCATTCAATTGGATATATCTCTCAAAGCATTGCCATGGAGTTCTTCTTTCAATGTTTGACTGATAGCTTCTTGTAGGTCTCTTCGACAAATGAGCAGAGACAACACCCCAGTTGAAAGAAAACAGATTCACATACTCAATCAGATTCTGATCATCCTCAGGCAACCAAATAGTTGGAGTTCTCAGATTGAGGTACTTAAGACTTGGAGGTGGAGGTGGTTTGATTGAACTCGTAATTCGGCGTTGTGATGAGAAGCCAAACAGCCCCTTCTGATGAGCTGGTAGTGCCACAGTTTCATCTTCAACTTGCTTCAAGTAGACGTTGTACCAAGAGTCATCCTCTTCACTGATCAATGCCTTTGAGACAGGAACAAGTGGGGCAGTGGTGTTCATATCTTCAAACTTCTGGAAGCTGGAGAAGACTGGCACGGCATCCAGCAATAATTTGTCTTGTGGTTTGATATCATTGGTGTCGATGAACAACTTGAATGGGGTGCGATCTTCTTCTTCTTCCTTTTGTTTCAAGAACTCCTCTGGGGTTGTCTGTGGAAGAATGATTGGAGTGAATTCTGTTGATGGATCTGGCCTTTGCAAGAGCTTGCTGATGTCGATTGTTGTCTCTTCTGAAGGCTCGGAGATCACATCAGTTGATTCAACATCCTCAGAGGTATCCATTGGTCCAAGATACTTGATAGGTCTTGTCTTGACACAACACACCTTACCAAAATTCCAATAGTCTCTGATGGACTCGGCGATGAATGCACAAGTCGCCATCCTGAGTTTTCTCTCTTCTTTGAAATCAATAGCCATCCAGTTCATCTCTGACAATAAGTTATCCCAATGAGATCTTTGAGTCGCTCTGTATGGATCCACAAATCTTGTTGGTTGCTTCAAACTCCATTTGCCCTGTCTTTTCAACTCTTCGATTCTGTTGTGCGCCACTTTAATCTTCCCCTCTGTCAATGCAGTCTCGTACATCGTAGAGGTGATGACTTTATGCGTGGCAGGCATGAGCTTCACCAATGGTAATGTTTGAGCGAGGAAGTAAAGCTCTGATAGAGGCGTCACTTCGGCCACCTTTGGAGGAAGTTGGCTCTTCAAGATCAACACGAGAGTCTCCACGGCATCCTTGTTCTCCGGATCAAACAATGGGATTCTCTCATCGAGCTTACGCTTCTTGATCTGCTTTCTGTGTGAGTCTAATGGCGATGCAGGAGCTGGTGTGCCAGATTGTGTTGAAGGTCTCGTTGCGGGAACAGAGAGATGCTGGGCAGAGGCAAGCCCTGACACCGTAGGCTGCGGTTGTTGTGTCTGTGTTTGTGACTGCTGCGGGACCTGTTGCTGTTGCTGTTGCTGCTGCGCCTGCGCCTGCGCTTGCTGTGTGCTTGTGGAAGCAGATGGGATCTCTGCTGCAGTTTGCTGTTTCGATACGTGAACTGTGGGCGTCATCTGTGTCTGTGATGGTATTACCTTCACTAGTGGTACAGTAGTGTCCGCAGTCCTTTGAGCCTCTGTTTCTGCCTGTGCTGTTGTTGTTGTTGTTGTTGTTGTTGTTGTTGTTGTTGTTGTTGCACCAGCAGCCTGTGTTGTTCGTGTAGAGTCCTTTGGCAACTGTTGTGATGATGGCGGTTGCACGGGCTGAGAAGATGGCGCGTTCCCCTGTGTCTGTGGCGCTGATGATGGTAGTGACTGTGTCTGCTGAGAGTCTGCCGATGTGGGCTGTTGTACTGTTGAAGTTTCATCAAAGTCAAACTCCAAAGGCGGTAGTGTCGATGGATCAAACGCCTGTCCTCTCTGGATGTCATTCCGCTCAAGAAATGACAGCAGCGAGTCCTTCACGTTCTTCAATGAGTGCTCATCCGTTGTAGTCCTTATCTTTGACAACGTTGCCACTGTGTAGAGCTCTGCCAATTTACGCTTGCGACTCTTGACGAGCTCTTCGGCCTCCCCTCGGCGCTTCTCAATGGCCTCCAGGCGCACACGATCAATGTTTGCAACCATCTGGGTATGTCAATATGTGTATGATCAGAATCCCCTTGTTGTGCCGCGCTGTGTGATGCCCTCGAATTGTTGATTTCTGTATTAATTGGCGTATTGTTTATGCTTTTTGTTGATGTTGTTGTTTGTTCTGGTAGTGCGCACACACACACTCTCTCTCTTTTGATAATACAAACAAACGGGGGAAAACACACAAAAAAAAACACAAATGGGAAAGCGACAACTCAGGCAAAAAGGGCGAACGCAGTGGCCTTCTTTTTTTTGAATGAGAAGCGAGCGGGTCCTCGCTTTGTTGAAGATCCTTTTGTGCTGTAATGTGTTCGCAAGAACTGTGACAAAAACTCCTTCAGATTGCTGAGTTGTTGTTATCCTTTGGTTTTTTGCCCTTTGAAACCGCCCGTTGGCCCTCTGGCTGAGCGCGAGCCAGTTTTTTTTTTTTTTAATTTGTAAGAAGAAAAAAAAAGAGTAGGCATCCGCGAATCGAACGAGTTCGAGAAGGCTATATTACCGTATGTAATTACCCGTATATATATATAATAATACGTATTACCGTAGAGTATGGTACAGCCACTCCCTCGTCTTGAAGATTTATGTCTGTGTAAGCATCGGGCATTGATCGTTGTTGATATGTCCTTTCTTTACTGCTAATCAATAGTAAAAGTGCAAAAAAATGAGTGTCTCAAATCTTGAGAAGCAGTGCTTTGCTCTGCTGGAGGACACGTCGCTCTATGAGGACGAGCAGATTGATAAGATCGAGGAGCTCGTAAGGCAGAAGTATCCAAATCATAATGCAAAGCAGTTGGAGAGGATTGCCATGGATATCATGTGGAAGCATCAGGATCCATCGAGAGCCATAAATAAAACAGCACAGATTGTTAATGTGCGAGAAGTGGAGATGAATATCGATATCCCGGACTTGGAGAGAAGACTGCAATTGGAGAGGCAGTTCTTGGAATTGGATAACTCTCGTAACAAGAAGGAAGATAAGAAGTATGATGATCTTTTAGTGAAGACTAGAGAACTCAAGGAGCAGTTGTATGGAGATGGTGAGAGACCACTTGCTTCAAGTGGTACAAATGCAAGCACCACCCCGATATACCAAGTATTTGCATTCTTTCAAGGTGCAGTGTCAAAGTTTCGGATCAACCAGGCATTAAAATGTTCCGGTTATAGTGTGTTGGATGCTGTACAGTTGATCATTAGTCAGTTGAAACAGGAGCAACTGGATACTTCTTCCCAAGAGCCATTCTTTGACCCAGGTCAAAAGATCAAGGCTATTTGTACCTTTTTGGTGAAGAATGGCCAATGTCTTCGCTCTGATTGTCAATTCAGCCATGACATTGAACAAAGAGTATGTTCTTTCTGGCTGAACAGTCATTGTGTTGCTGGCGACCACTGCCGGTTTAAACACAGCTTGGATGACTTGTCAAGTGTTACTCAGCAACCTAGACAACAGAATTTATCGCTGGAGGAACAGTTCCCACCATTGAGCGCCAGTCAAAAGAAGGGCAAGAGAAAGATTGATGTTACTGCTGCGTTCTTTGCGCCTGATAATTCCACTTCTTCTTCTCCTTATGCACCAGAGAATTACACTCCAGCTATGCCCTTAGAAAGACCCATTTCGTCTACCATTGCCATTGTGAAACCATTAACGAAGCCCAAAGTGATACCATGGGAAGCTTTAACAAATGAGATCTTGAAAAAATATGAAACTCATAGAGCCAATGCTCTCAAGTTTGAATCACAAAGACGGAAATTTGCACAAATCTCTACTGAAGCATGGAAGTCTAATGATGGTGCTAAATCCAAACATATGAGTGATAAAGCTAGTAAGTTTAAAGAAAAATGTATGGATGCATTGAGATCTGCAGATGAAGAACTTTATAACTATTCAGAGACTTTAAATGATGAAGTATGGTTTGAATTCCATGGGTTGGAATTTAATGATGCAGTGGATCAATTGAAGAATGTATTACAAGAGATTAGGTATAAATCGAAGAATCAATCAAAAGTTGTATATTTGGTGGTACCTTCGACAAATTCATTGGAATATAAGAAAACTACAAAACCGTTGGTTCTATGGTTGGCACATGAAGGTTACAGATGGCAATTACATTCTTGTCTTAGTGGTCCGTATGGATCGGTGATTGCAGTGGACCCATGGATGAAGTGATATATATATATATATATATATATATTAATGATGCAATGTACAATCGATATATATCTGCTATATATCTGCTATATATCTGCTATATATCTGCTATATATCTGGTTGATGTAATGTAAATTGCAATGTAATATATCGACGCAATATATATATATATCGCGGTATATAAATATATATACTAATTCTTACATTCATACAATATATGACATTTACAAAGCTGCAATTGCATCTTCCAATTCTCCAATTGCCTTCATCAATTCATCCTTCCCAATAACAATAAAAGTTTGAATCAATCCATTCTTTGCATTCAATTGAGAAACATATAATGCATTCTGTTCCAAGAATTTATCCTCATGATGATAATAATCAACTTCTATCGTCTTGATACGCTTATTGGAATTATCTTCAGATTCATCATTGACTTCATATTTTCTTGAAGGAATCAAAAAGAAATCATATGATTCTTGTTCACCTTGAGTTTTTAAAACTTCTTCCAATACAATCTTATACATTGCGGGTACAACTTGAATTGGCATGTTAATGAATCTTTCACTAATCAACAAAGCGATTCTCTTGTTAGAGATCTTATTCAACTGATTAGAGAGCTCTGCATCTGATTTATGAATGAATTTCAAATAGTCAGAGGTCTTACATTCTTTCATATCAATTGGAGCCAAGAATGCATATGGATCGGATTCCTTTCCATCGACTTTAATAGTCGTCGTTGGAGCTCCCAACACCAAATCGGTCAATGCAGATAGATTCAATTTCTTGGACTCCTCACCAATCAGCTGACGAGTGAGATTCTTCACCGCATGGAAATCCACCTCTTGATCGACATCAAAGAAGTCAAAATCGATGTTGATCTCCTCTTGTTCTTCAAGCTCTTCCTCTTCTTCCTCCTCCTATATACGAGGTTAGTACGTTGATAGACGCATATTTAAGTGTGTATAAAAAACACTCACAGAGTCAGTGCTGCTGATGTCGATATCAGATTCTTCTTCGTCTTCAATTCTTCTCTTGGACATCTTTGGTTGCTCTCTGTATGTCTCTCTGTTGTAGTTTGAAGATGAGTAGGAATTTTTTTTTTTTCTTTTTGGAGCGCGCGCTGTAGATTTTCTTTTGTAAGGGGGAAGGTTTTTGCTTATGCATATATATATGATATATATGAGATATATATATATGAGATCTCATTAAAAAGCAATGCCACTGCTCAACGGATACGAATCTTCTGAGGATGAAGTGGAGATGCCCATAGTGATGTCTACTACGAAAGCGTTGGTACCTGCGCCATCTTTGAGTACAGAAACAGAACCATCACCATTATCCTATAGTGAACCCATTGCTACCACTGGTGTGAAAACCAAAGAGATCATTGACAATCATACGTTTGAGACTCAGAGAAAGACATTCGAGCAACTCGGGTACGCCAAAGTATGGGATTCACAGATATTTGGCGACCTTGAAAGTGCGAAACGTCATAATAAGAGAGATATCACAGAGTTGAGGCCCTCAAAGAAACAATCCAAGAAGCTGAAGCAAAGAAGGATGAACAAAGGAGAGGCGGGTGTTGTTAGTGGCGAGGGCGAATATGCCGGTCCATGGGCGAAGTACCAGTCAAGCGATGATGAAGCTACGGGGCAATTGGAGGAAGAACAAGAAGAAGTAAGAGAAGAAGAACAAGAAGAAGAAGAAGAAGAAGAAGAGTTGACGGATGAAGAAATCGAGGAGGAAACCACCGAGTTCTTTGGCACGGAAGAGAAAGATTATCAGGGTAGAACTTATATGCACCCTCCTACCACTACTGGTATCAATTTGACATCTGATGAAGGCCCCAGTGAATGCTTTGTACCTAAAAGACAGATCCATAAGTGGAAGGGTCATCAACGGGGTACTACTAAGATCGAATTCTTCCCAGGAAGCAATCATTTGCTACTTTCATGTGGTAACGATTGCAAAATCTACCTATGGGATGTATATAACAAGATGGAACTTTTGAGAGGGTTTTATGGTCATAAGAAACCCATCAAATCGGTGTGTTTTAACTCCAGGGGAACACAATTCCTTAGCTGTTCGTATGATAAGAGTGTTAAACTATGGGACACTGAGACTGGTAAGTGTCTATCTGTGTTCAAGCTGAGCTCAGTGCCCAATGCTATCTGTTTTAATGCATGGGATGATAACGAGTTCTTGGTGGGTCTTTCAAATCACAAAGTGGAACACTATGATCTTACGACAAGACGCTTAGTACAAACATACGACCACCATTTGGGATCCATCAACAGTATAACGATGCTTTATACAGATATTGAAAACAAGAGATTTGTTACCACTTCGGAAGATAAGACTGCTAGAGTATGGGATATCAAGGTGAACATTCCAGTGAAATTGATTTCGGATCCAACACTCCATTCAATGCCATATACCAGATGTCACCCTTTGAGTTCGCATTTCGCAGCACAATCTATGGATAACACAGTGATGGTTTTTGGATCTACTGGGAGATACAAGACGAATAAGAAGAAATTGTTCACGGGTCATAACTGTGCTGGTTTCGGTATTGGTCTAGATTTTGCACCGGATGGGAAGATCCTGGTAAGTGGAGATTCTAATGGATTTGCCTTCTTTTGGGATTGGAAGAGTTGTAAATTGGTAACAAAACTCAAGGTAGACACAAGAGCTATTACACAGGTACGATGGAATCAAAAAGAGGTGAGTAAAGTGGCACTTACAGGTGCGGATGGTGCTATATATTACTACGGGTAGAGAGATATATATATGGTATGGGTGTTCCTTAAGCATAGAAAGAAACAGATTTCGTCTTTCTAGCCTGTACCTCACCAATTGCTTCAATAAAGTCTTCATGCTTCACACTCGATTGGCCATTTCTCAAGGCAATCATACCAGCTTCAACAACAACAGCTTTCAACTGTGCACCGTTAAACTCATCCGTAGATCTGGCCAATTCTTGCCAGTTGATGGACCCATCCACTGTCATCTTTCTTGAGTGGATCTGTAAAATAGAAGCTCTGGCCTCCTCTGATGGTAATGGGAATTCAATTTTTCTATCCAATCTACCGGATCTCAACAAGGCAGGATCCAATACGTCGACTCTATTCGTAGCAGCAAGTACTTTAACACGATCATCGGATCCAAACCCATCCAATTGATTCAACAGCTCAAGCATCGTTCTCTGTACTTCTCTATCACCAGACTTGTCTGAGTCGAATCTTTTAGTGCCAATGGCGTCCAACTCGTCAATGAAGATGATAGTTGGTGCTTTCTCCTTGGCTAATGCGAATGCATCACGAATCAATTTGGCACCATCACCAATGAACATCTGGACTAACTGTGGTGCTGCAAGTTTCAAGAAAGTTGCCTCGGACTGTGCAGCACACGCACGAGCGAGCAAAGTCTTACCTGTGCCCGGTGGACCATACATTAGGGCACCTTTTGGTGCTTTGATCCCCAACTTCTTAAACTTCTCTGCTTGCTTCATGGGCAACACAATGGCCTCAACCAGCTCCTCAATTTGCTTGTCAAGACCACCAATGTCCGAATAAGTCTCCTGTGGCTTCTCATCAACTTCCATCGTCTTCACACGAGAGTCGTACTCCGCTGGTAGCGTGTCCAGCACCAAAAAGGAGTCCTTGTTCACACCCACCAGGTCATTAGGCTTGAGTGTCTCCGGGTCCACAAGCCCAACCATCGGCAGAAACACTGTTTGTCTCGTCGACGTCTTTATAACTGCAGACTTTCCTGCTCTAGTGGAGTCCAAATCAACGTTGGCACCTTCGCTCTTTGCCTCTTCCTCCGCCTCCACGTCTAGGAGCTCCACGATGTTTCCCACCAAGTACGGCAGCTGCTTGTTGTTCTCGATCTTCTCCTTGTTGTCTTTGATCTTCTCCAACATCACCTGCTTATCGTGTGTAAGTCTCTGCATCTCTGATCTCATCACCTTGATATCGTTCTCCAAAAGACGTGTTCTGTTGTTGACATCTTCCGTGGTGGACCCTAAGATCTCCTCGTCCAAAGAGTCGTCCATATCAAGCTCCGGCTGGTTCGCAATGTCTTCGAGCGTCGCCATCCTGTTTGGTTATTTGTAACAGTGCAATTAATTGTACTCAGATTTGATCAATCATCAACACAATCAACAATGTTTATAGAGGAAGTTCGATTTCGCCACTGAGGAGGGGGAGAGCGCACGCGATTTTGTTAAACACCGGGTAACCCTAGCCTTTTAAAAAAAAGAGCTGTATATACCATACCATAGTGCCTATTTTACTCAATTATTACACTTGAAATAGCACTGCTTCGTATATATATATATAGTATATCAATAAGTCAATCAAAGGGCATACAAGTCCATGTACTCGTCAATGTCCATCTCATCCAACTGCTCCGAGGCACTGGCCTTAAGAATGGCCTGAGACTTATCACCTTGACCAAAGTGCTCCTTGACATGACGCTCAAACTTGGCCAACAACACTGGCTTACCCTCTTCTCTTCTCTTTCTGTGGCCAATCGGATACTCCACCACAATCTCATCCAACACGGTACCATCTTGAAGCTCAATCTGTAAGGCGTTTCCAATGTATCTCTTATCTGGGGCATGATAATCCTCAGTAAATTGAGCATCCTCCACACAGTACATCTTTTCTCTCAAGGAATCAATTTCCTGGTCAGAGGCAATCAAATCGCTGTAGTCATCTGCAGTCAATCTGCCATGGATCAAAGGGATCGCCACCATGTATTGGATACAGTGGTCTCTATCTGCATAGTTGTACAATGGGCCCTTCTTGTCAATGATTCTCATAGCAGCCTCCTGAGTTCTGATTCTGACGCTCTTGATATCCTTATAGCTCTTACCGAGGGACTTCAATTGCTCCTGACATTTCAATGCTGCCTCCACAGCAGTCTGTGCATGGAACTCTGCTGGGAAAGAGATCTTAAACAACACATTCTCCATCACATACGAACCATAAGGTCTTTGGAACTCGAATTGTTGACCTTTGAATAGCACATCGTAAAAACCCCAGGTCTTTGCCGAAAGTACTGAAGGCATACCACTCTCACCATTCTTCACATGATACACCAGGTTAACGGCACGAGCAACAGCGTCACCCGCGGCCCATGACTTTCTCGACATCGTGTTAGGAGCATGTCTATAGGTTCTCAATGACTGGCCATCGACAAAGGCCTGCGAAATGGCATCCACCGTTTGTTCTTCAGTCAACCCCATCATCTTCGAAACCACAGCAGTCGTGGCCAACTTGACCAGCACCACATGGTCCAGCCCCACTTTGTTGAAAGAGTTCTCCAAAGCCATACACCCCTGGATCTCATGTGCCTTGATCATGGCTTCCAGTACGTCCTTCACTTTGAAGATTTTCCCAGAACCCTCTGCCTTGGAGACTCTGGTCAAGTAGTCTGCAACCGCCAGGATACCACCAAGGTTATCAGATGGATGCCCCCACTCAGCAGCGAGCCAGCAGTCATTGTAGTCCAACCATCTGATGAGTGTGCCAATAGACCATGCACCACGGATAGGGTCCAATTTATGGGAAGTCCCCAAAACTTTGGTACCATTTGGCACAACTGTGCCAGGGACCACCGGTCCAATGAGCTTCTTAGGTTGATCATACTTCAATGCAGCGAGGCCACAACCCAATGTATCCAATAGACACAGTCTGGCTGTATCATATGCCAATTTGGAATCAATATCATAGTGGTGAACGTATGATGCGATATCTGTCAATACGCTATCTGGCTTAGGACGCGTGTTCTCGGTTATAATGCCAGACATTCTTTTACATGACGTGGAAAACCCTCTCTTGAGCATCTCTGCTTTTCTTTTTGTATGTATTTGATCTTGTAATATTCTCCAAAATGTAAAAAGTCATACAAATTCGGGAATCCTCATGGCTTTTATATATATATATATACTTGAGATTGTATTATGCCTTGGGGATCCCCTCATAACGGTTTTGGGCGGCCCCAGGGCCACTTCGGTTATATGGCGCAGAGTGTGGGGTTGTCAAGTGACACAAAAAAAAACCAAAAACTTAAGAGGAGCGATCCCGATGTCGGTCTTCAAAAAATCAAAAGACAAATACGGCACGTTATACTGGGGCGCTCCACATATATTCCTGTATATTATATGATAAGGGGGAGCAAGTATAAAGTTTTATCTGCCCACCGTGGGCCGATAGTCGGACCCGATTTGAGACATTAAAAAGACTACAACTGACCAATAAATAGTCGTGTAATTAATAGATTTCAATGGGCCAGCATCTCCAATGTAACACTTTTTGGGCGTTCAATTGGCAAGCCGTAAATACGGTCCCATACCAGTTGGGCCAATGGACCTAACGCCCTAGAACCACCAAATATCACAGTGATGAACAATAACTCCTTCAGACCGTAGTGTAAAAACAACACACCGGATGATGAATCGACATTAGGGAATGGGTTCTTAGTCTTCCCGTGCTGCTTAAGCACACCTGGTGCAATCTGACTAAGGTTCTTCACCAGTTGAAAGTTATCATCATTGACAAACTCCTGTGGTCTCTTAAGTCCAAACTCGATCATTGCCTCAAAGCGTGGGTCTGGTCTTCTCAGAACACCATGCCCATACCCTGGAATGACCCTCTTGGAGTTCAACAAAGACCAAAGATACTCCTCAATCTTTTGCCTGTTGGAGATATCCCCACCAATAGCACCCTTCATCTCCAGAATGAATCTCACCACTTCTTGTGCGGCTAAACCATGCAATGGCCCCGCAAGTCCCTGGATACCCGCACTGTAACTGAGGAATGGGTCACTCAGTGCAGAACCAACTAAATGAGTAGAGTGTGCACTGACATTGCCACCTTCATGATCACCATGCAATGCACAGTACAGTCTGATCAGATTGACAAAATCACTCGATTGGCTTACGGATAAGTTGTTGACGTTGAGAGAATCATTAGTGAATCCCATCAGCTGTGCCATGTTGTAACTCCAATCTTTGGAATAGTCAATCACACCGAGCTGCTTGCCATCGTGATAGGTGTTTGCGTAGATTCTTCCAATGATAGATGGCAGTTTGGCAATCAAATTCAAAGAGTCCTCCAATGTATACTCCCATAGATCTGTCTTAGCAACGCCCTTGGTGTATGCCCTTGCAAATGAAGAGTCATGGTTCAGAGCACTAATCGCAATACTCAGCTGTGTCATTGGGTGTAAAGTCTTGGAAGGCAATGAGTCAATGACTTTGATCAAATGGTCTGGTAATGTAGAGTGAGAAATCAACTCTGTGCTGAACCCATCAATCTGCTGCTGTGTTGGCTTCTCTCCCGTCAAAAGGAACCAAAACATCGATTCAGGCAGGAACTCGGATTTCTCATCTGTCAATTCATCTTGGTGCTTAGGCAAGAACCCTTGGCACTCCTGGATGGTATGCCCATGGAAAGTGACACCTTTCTCAGGGTCCACGCTCGAGGCTTCCCATAATAGAGCAGAGTACCCACGCATACCGCCAATGGTTCCACCAACAGTGACCTCACCAATCTTCTTCTGTGCAAGGTTTTTCTTCACGGACTGGTATAACTCCACACGCTGTGGAATCACCTGTTTAAGCGTGGTTTTGAGGTCTGCCTCTGTGGCGTACCGCCTGACCTGCAGTATCGTCTTGTTGATTGATCTTCTAAGCATTTTTTTGGTTGGTTTTGCTGTTGTTTCTATATTCAAATGATCATACGCTCAAAAAAAAGAGAGGGCATCCATGCTGCCCTTTTATACAACAATCCCCCCCACAAGAACAGAACGTCCCAAGGGCCAAAAATCAACCAAACGTGCTCCCCGCATCAACCCCATTGTCCCGCGATGACACCTTCCTATTTTGGAAAAGCCCGTTCCGGTGGTCCTCTGTTCTTTTTTTTCTTTCTTTCTTTCTTTATCTCTTCTAAAAAAAACCTACACCGCAGATAAAGATGACCTTCTATTGAATGCCTGTTGAGGGACATTGGCTCTATGTTAGCAGCACCAGCAGCTTATGATTAAATAGTTGCAACGTGACAACGGGAAGTGAAAGAGTAAACGAATAGAGAGAAAGAACAAAGTCGTGAAACCAAAGGGGGTGCCAACCGAGACCCGTGTGATTGTAGGAGTTGTTTTTGTGTATCGACGAGTTGAGCGTCCGACACGTGTTTGGGTCATAAGCATCATTATTTGTAAAATGTTGTACAGAGAGAGACAGAAAGTTTAACTTAGAACTTCAATGGCTTTGGCTGCTCCCATGGGTTGGACTGGTCAGTGAAATGGCCGTACGAGGCAGTCTTGAAGTAGATTGGTCTAGCCAAATCAAGCTCCTTGACCACGACACCAGGTCTCAAGTCAAAGTTGTTGTTGATGATCTTGACCAACTCATCAGAAGTGTACTTAGAGGTACCGTATGTCTCAACAAAGATGGACAATGGCTCAGCAACACCAATGGCGTAGGACAATTGCACAAGGGCTCTTCTGGCCAACTTGGCGTGAACAAGAGACTTGGCGATCCATCTGGCAGCGTAGGCAGCAGATCTGTCAACCTTGGAGAAGTCCTTACCGGAGAAGGCACCACCACCGTGAGCACCCCAACCACCGTAAGTGTCAACAATGATCTTTCTACCGGTCAAACCGGCATCACCCTGTGGACCACCAATGACAAATCTTCCGGATGGCTGGATGTGGTAGATGGTCTTGTCGTCAAGCAAGTGCTCTGGAATCACAGTCTTGACAATGTGCTTCAAGATCTCCTCTCTCAAGTCCTCAGTAGAGATCTCCTCAGCGTGCTGAGTAGAAATGACAACAGTGTCAACTCTCAGTGGGATCACAGCACCGTTGTCGTGCTTGTACTCCACGGTGACCTGGGTCTTGGTGTCAGCTCTCAACCATGGCAAAGCACCAGATCTTCTAGCGTCGGCAAGAGCCTTGTTCAACTTGTGGGCCAACAAGATGGTCAATGGCAACTTCTCGTCGGTCTCGTCGGTGGCATAACCAAACATGATACCCTGGTCACCGGCACCGAGCTCCTCGAGGGCCTTCTCGTAATGCAAACCCTGGGCAATGTCTGGAGACTGCTGCTCAATGGCAACCAACACGTTACAGGTTTTGTAGTCGAAACCCTTGGCAGAGTCATCGTAACCAATGTGCTTGATGGTGTCTCTGATGATCTTCTGGTAGTCCAAGTTGGCCTTGGTGGTGATCTCTCCGAACACCATGATCAAACCGGTCTTAGCAGCCGTCTCACAGGCAACCTTGGACAATGGGTCAACAGCCAAACAGGCATCCAAAATGGCATCGGAAACCTGGTCACAGATCTTGTCTGGGTGACCCTCACCGACAGACTCGGAGGTGAAGAGGAAAGTCTCGGACTGGGCAGACATTGCTTCTTGTTTTTTTTAGCGTTCTTTAAAGATGAAGATTCTTTACAAAGGGTTGCAAAGAAGTCAGGGAACGTGCTGAACAAAATTTCTTTTAAGGAGGGGCCTTGGGAGTTTTTTTTTTTTGGATTTTTTTTTTTTTTTGCAAAGCTCAAGTATATGGTAAACGACACGCGAACGAGTCGGAGAGTGTGTCCCGGACCGCGTGCACACGGCACGTGCAGTGGCGATGCGCCACACTTCCCGTCATTTCCGCTACAACAGATCGGCAGATCGTCCGGATTAGGACGTAGCATCAGCGCATGTGATAGCATGTGATAAAACTTTCATCGGCATGTGGGTCTATAACGCAATTTTATAGTACAAAATCGTGCGCTCAGGCACGTATTTAAATTATTTATCCAAAAAGAAAGCCGTTCACATCATAGGCTCTCCAAGGGAGCCGTCTATCACTGCTTGAGAGACAACTGAAGATGGGATTACGGGAACAATTGGGTTCTTTGGCTGCACTTTTGTCAAATGCTCCTCATCAAACTCAGTAAAGTCAATGGATTCACCTTCAGTCAGTTCACTGTACTTCTCCAATGCCATATCCTCCAACGTCGTGGCGTCGTTGTAAACCACAGAGCCCTCTTCGTTGTAGATACGAGCATTTGCAAACATCAAGTGGATGTCCTCAATGAAATCTCTCATACTGTGGTAGATGTACCCGTGGATTCTCTTCTTGATCACGTCAAAAGCTATAGGATACTTGATCAACACATAGTAGTCTGGATAGAACTTCTTTGCTGGCTTCACCATGAAAATATCACTTAAACGGCGTCCCTCATCATTCACATAGTCAATCAAGTCTTCACAGATGTTCTCACATTGCAAGTTCAAAATCTCACGTTTTTCAGTTGTCAACGTTTCATCTCTTGGGAAACGGTTAGCAGGCGTCTGTGCACGACTAGCAGCAGTGCCACCGCGGCCTGCACCGCCACCACCACGAGGGCGTCCCACGGCTCTCTTGCCACGAGGACGCCCCACAGATGAAGAGGCCATAGGAGTGGAGGCACTGGAGTTGTTGTTGGTCATACTGTTCACATCATCGTCGCCAACAGGTGGGACACTTCTTCTCTTTCGCATGCCAAACTCCTCGTCCTCCTCTTCGTCCTCGAACTCCTGTCTTTTCTTTCTAGATCTCTTCTTCTTCTGCCTTGGTGCATCATCAAACTCGCCCTCGTCAGAGTCGTCCACTTGAGCATCAATCTCCTTGAGCCATTGCTCCTCAGTGAGGTTGTCATCGTAGTACATTTGCTTACGCTCTCTAGCACCACGACCCAATTCCTCAGCAACGTTGGCCTTATCCAATATGTACTCTGCTGGATCCTTAGCATAAGCAGCTGGCAACTCAGCATCCGTGATTAAACGGCCAGAAATCTTTTTGTATCTGCTGTCCTCGTCCATCTTCTTGAACAGTTCCAACTCGTCTTCGTTTCTGGACAAGATCTCGTTCAGCCCATCGTCATCAAGATCATCGTTGTCATCCACCCTCTTGTTCTCCTCGGCTTCCAACAATGCTCTCAACAATGCTTCCTGCTCTTCAGCAGTAGACTTGTTATCAAACTTACCAGCTTGGATGACCTTACCATCAATATCCAACTTCTGATGAGCACGCTCCAGGATAACCTCTTCAACGGAGTCCTCAGTAATCAATCTCAAGATTCTCACTTCGTTCTTCTGACCAATTCTATGAGCTCTGTCCTGGGCTTGCAAATCCTGGTGAGGGTTCCAATCTGTGTCAAAAATAATAACGGTATCAGCTGTCTGTAAGTTCAAACCCAGCCCACCAGCTCTAGTCGACAACAAGAAGGCAAAGTACTCAGAGTTTGGAGCATTGAAGGTTTTCAACAGATCAGTACGATCATCTGGTTTGGTAGAACCATCAAGCCTCAAGTACTTCAAGTCGTTCAATCTCAAGAAGTCCTCCATAATGTCCATGATCTGAGTCATCTGGAAGAAGATTAACACTCTGTGGCCAGTGGCCTTGAACTTTGGTAAAACTCTCTGTAACAACTCGAACTTACCTGCAGTTCTCCAAATGTTGTTGTTGGTCTCATGATTAGGGTTGATCAAGTTCTCAATATCTTCAAACACGAATGGATGGTTACAAATCTTTCTCAACTGCATCACCGGGTTGTTCAGACCCTTCACGGGAATGTAGTTCTCCCCACTCTCATCGGCAACAAAGATCTGGTGACACTTGAGCATCTGTTGATACAGCGCCCTCTGCAGAGCACTCATCTTACACTTGATCACCTTTTCAACCTTGTCTGGCAAGTCCTTCTCAACATCTTTCTTCAAACGACGCAGCAAGAAAGGTCTTAACACCTTATGCAATCTTCTAATGACCAAAAGTGTCTCTTCCTCCGAAAGCTCAATCTTATCTTGACCACCAGTGTTCGCAAATGGAGTGTTGAACCATTCGTCAAAGGATTTCACAGAGTTGAAAATCTTTGGAAGCACGAAATTTAACAATGCCCACAATTCTGGCAAGTTGTTCTGAAGTGGAGTACCAGTCAAAATCAAACGGTAGTCAGTGTGGTAGTACTGAGTCAAAGTCGAAGACAATTTCGAGTTACTGTTCTTCATTCTGTGGCCTTCGTCAATGATCATGTGAGCCCAGCTAATCTTAGCCAACAGTGGACGGTCCTTGATAATATACTCGAAAGTAGTCAACAGAACTTGGAAGTTACCAATTCTGATATCGTGCTGCATCACCTTTCTAGCAGTTGGGTTCCCCTTGTATGTGATCTTTTTCACAGATGGTGCCCACTTCTCAAATTCCAAGTTCCAGTTAGTGAGAGTAGACAATGGAACAATGACCAAGAACGGACCTGGGACCCTTTTCGCTTCAATTAGATACGTGATCAACGAGATACTCTGAATGGTCTTACCTAGACCCATTTCATCCGCCAGAATACCGTTCAGGTGGTTATTGTATAAGGAAACCATCCATTGCAAACCCTTCATCTGATACTCCTTCAACTCACCACCAATGAGAATACTTGGCTGAGCTTTGACCTCCTCCTTAATTCTATGAGCCACAGAGTAGTAGTCAATGTTCTCTCCATCTTCTATGCTGTCGAATTCCTCGTTGACATCCCTACCAATGGCCTTAGCCTGTTCGTGGGTCTCCTTCTGTTGCTCCTTCACAGCGTGTGCCAAGGAATCCAAGAAAGTGTTTGTCTGCTTCAGCAAATGGGTAATTCTTGTATCCTTTGTCTGATCCAACAATTTGATATATGCCTCTTCATCGTTAGCTTTCAAAGCTTGCAAACGCTGCTTGGCATTTCTCTCGATTCTCTTCTGTTCTTCCTTCTCAATGTTCACATGAGCGGAGACAATAGATCTTCCAAACTTGGCAATCTGCTCCTTCTTGTGGGTTCTCTTCTTAATAATAGAACTCGAGTTCGAAGTGAGCTTCTCAATCTCATCGTATTTCTTCTTGTGCTCGATCTTTCTCTTGAGATTAAGCTGTTGCATGTGAAGATGAGTCGTTGTGGATGCATCTCCCAGGCCAATTTTACGTATCTTGGCAAGGAAGTTTGGATGTGTGTTTGTCAGCAAGGAGTTCTTGAAGTAGTTGAAACTGACAACATGTCCCCTCGTGGCTTTCTGTAAAGGAAGAAGCTTCAACGCATAGTAATCAATAAGATCATCCAGCTTCTTGCTATCTGTGTCCTCAACGTTTTCCAGCTCCATGCTAAACTCCTCTAGAGTAGCATCAATCTTCAATTGGATCATAGATTCTCGTATATCTGCAGCTCCTGGAAGATCCAACCCTGGAGGAAACACGCCCGGTGTTATCACCCTGGACTTTGGATGGCTGAGCAGCTCGTATTGCACTTCAGCTTGTTGTGTTGGCTTTGTGTAACTGTTGACTTGAAGCTTTGGATCGTTGATAGGAACAATCGTGGTGATTTCCGGATGTTCTTGCTTTAGCTTCTCAATTGGGACCGGTTTCTGAGTCTCTGCGTCAAGCATGCTCTTATTAGCATTCTGTATAGTGGGTGTTGCTGGAACCATGTTAGATTCACCCACCTTTGGAGTTGGAACCTGAGAAGTTTGCATGGGCACCACTGGAGACGAAACGTTGTAGCCTGGAGGAATACCATTTGCAGCCTGTGGTGACATCTGGCCCATTCCTTGTGGTGGCTGCTGTATCTGCTGCTGTGGCTGCTGCTGCTGCTGTGGCTGACCCTGTGGGAGAGCTCCATTGTTCATCAACTGTGACGCTGTCGGCTGAACCTGTTGGCCAGGCACTTGAAGCGGTGTAGGAGGCATCGAGTTCTGACCCACAAGATTTCCTTGTGTTGGCATCGTCGTATCGTTGAAGTTGTTCTTCATCGAGGACATCAAGATGTTGTTAACTTCTGGTGGAATCGGAACATTCTTCACAAGACACTTGAATGCAGCGATCTGAGCCTTCAACAGTATCGATTGGTATGGTGCAAACAACCCCGAGTTGATTTGATTCCTATGGCCTTGCTGTTGTTGTGGAGCCTGTTGTTGACCCAGCCCTTGTTGTTGGTTCATCGAAGGCGTGCCCATCTGTTGAGGCGTCGATACCGATGACTGCTGCATAGCTGGAGATCCCATCGAAGGGTTGAATCCGTTGCCTCCCATCACTTGTTGTGGCTGTTGTGGTTGTTGTGGTTGTTGTGGTTGTTGTTGTTGTTGATGTTGCAATGACTGCTGTTGTTGTGGTGGTGGTTGCATGTACGGCGTCTGCTGCTGCTGCTGCTGTACCATTGGCGACCCATTTTGACTAGACATGCGACTCTGCTGTTGCTGGTGCTGTTGTCTGGCCATCTCTTGTTGACGAGAGATCTGTTTGAGCACCTTGGACAGCTGGACAAACTCCGGGTTCTGCCCGGCGCTCTCACCATACTGGGCCTTTAGCTGCTGCCAGCGCTATAGTTGGTTGTTAGTACATTCTTCTGTTATTGCAGCCCTTGCACCACACCAGAAATTGGCCCTGAACCGACCTTTCAAATGATAATTACCACCAGATGACTCTGATGACTATCAAACTGAGCACAGATTATCACATCGGCCAATCAAAACACAACGGCAGTGACAACAAACCAAGACAATCAACGAGCCAATTCCACGGTCATGAGATTCCGATGGCAATCGGTATGCGTTGGCCGCCCGCAACGCGTCGTGTGTGCAGATGCTTGTTGATGTTTTGGCAGCCGGTTTGTTTGTTTGTTTGTTATGTGTTTTGATTTGTTTGGTTCAAACAAGGGTTGTTGGGTGGTGGTGAGGTTCGAGTACTGTACTAGGCCGTGGGCTGGGTTTAATGTGGTGTGCTTACGTAGTACAGCTTCTGCACTTCCTCCTTGGGCATTTGCCTGTTGTTGAAATCCATCGCCGCTGGTGTGCTTGCCGCTATGCCAGCTGTGGCCGCTGTGGAGAGAAAGCCCGTCAAGGGTTGGCCCTTCATAATTTCTTTGGGCCGAGTCCGACGCGCGGGCGGGTTGCTTCCTGGCCCTACGGCCCGCGGGACACTAGACTTCCTAATTGGGTATTGGTACTTAATTTCGCAGTATATATTGAAAATACTAGCAGGCCTAGAGGTTTGTTCCCAGCACATTAATAAGGGGTATATTCCGGTAACTCATCCACCTGATCGTTATCGGAACGTGTTTTCAAAGAAGCAAACTTCTCTGCAAAGGCCATTACACCACCAGAGTTGAACGCCAGTGTGACTTCCCACTGGCCCAATGAGAGGCCGCTATCGGTGCTTGTCACATGGAACAGCATTTTGTACTTGTTACTTCCAAACCACGGCATTTCAAGCTTATATGAGAGAATCCCAGTGTACAAAAGAGAAAAGTTATCATTCGGTGATCTCTCTGTCGATAGTACCACCAATCTGTTTGAGGTCAAGTACGCCCTGCCCTTGATCGTTATCGTTTGTGTGTTTGTCTGGTGGAGCGGTTTCAACTCTAATATCACCTGCTCATTCTGTGAATGGTACAACTCTTCATTGGGAAGAGGTACAAAAGGTAACAATGAGTTCTGATCTTGTCTGGTGACCCAATTTAATGACATTTTCTGGATTACTTATAATTCTTTGACTTTTTGAGCTTCTACCTTCATGAAGGCTTCTGAGACCGAAAGAAGAGAAGTCATTATAAATTCCGGAAATGTCCGAGACCCCAAAAGTGACACATCCGCACACCAGATCTCATATACCTAATGATCTACTTTTTTGCAGGCTTAATAAATGCATCGTTAAAGTCATATACACACATCCACACGAGCCACAGATCAGCCAAAGAGATCACCAAAGTCGTCCTCATCGATATCCAGGTTATTCTGTCCTTCGTCGTCGTTGTCAACTGGCTCGCCGCCATCATCCATGTCTTCCATTTCAACGTCATCATCCATGTCTTCTTCTTCATCGTCCTCCTCATCCATATCCTGATCCATTGTGATTCTCCCGTTAGCATTCGAATCGGACTGTAAAGTTTCATCGCCTTGTTGCTGTTGCTGCTTCTTGGTATTAGTCTTATCCTCGCTGATACGCAACTGTCTTTTCTTGTTCTCCAACTCCTTCTCCAACTTGGTGATACTGTTGATGAATCTGTCGCGGAGCAATGCGTTACTTGTCTTGTCCAATCTAGCTTGGTTCTGTTTAATGGTGGCCTCCAATTCGTTAATCTCATCTCTGATGAGTGCATTGTGTTGCTCATCTTCGTCAATCTCCACTTTACGATGCATGCCACCTTCGTTATCACTATCATCGTCATCATCATCGTCATCATCCTCGTCATCGTCATCTTCATCTTCGTCTTCATCTTCACCACCTGCCAGACCTTCGTCTTCTACATCGACAAGATCTCCACCTTCCAATACCTGCTCCAGTTCCAATTCCAAATCGTCAATACCATCATTAATCTCCTCTGCAGCTTCCTGGGCAACCTGTGCCTTCTCTTCGTCAATGGCTTGCTGCTCCTTGTCCCTCGAAGCTCTAAGAATGTTCTTTGCTGACTCCTCCTCATCAATAACAGTAGGCTGTAAGATAGGATGAGCTGATGAGATGTGAGAATTGGTTTGTTCCACTGAGTTCGCTATACTGTCTGAATCCACAAGCTCATAGGACGTCTGCATGGCCTCCTCATCCATTCTCAATAACTCATCCACACGCGCCTCGATAGACTCAATACGATCCTTAGTGAGCGTATGGCGATACGCACTCTTTGTGATGTTCTTCATTGGAGGTGTAATACCACTGTGATACTCCTCTTCCTCTGGTGACACGTGATTAATCTCGGACTCGTCCTGGATGCGCTTTAACACAACCAATATTTCACTGATATCCACCGTCTTGAAGATGTTCTTCTTATCCACTGTCTTGTTGGCCTCGACGATATTTGGTAATCTCATCAATTTCGCCACGTACAGAGTGTTGTTCACATGGATCCAGCACCGACGCCTGTCCTTCCACTTTATCGAGATCCCACTGAGGTCACCGCTCTCGACACAATGGCGTACGTAGTCCAACTCGGCATCAGGGAGCATTCTCAACACAATTGCCTGTTCCACCAGTGGATCGTCCTCAATCTCAGAGTCCTCGGAGTCGTACCCTTCGCCGGGGATACGCGTCGGCTTCACTCTAATGCGCGGCACATGGCGCTTTATGGGCGATCCCTTCTTATTGCTCCTGTTTGGGCCGAGCTTGATCTTGATGTTTGGTGCCTTGGCCGCCTGTATCGACGGTTGTGCAGTCTTTGGGCGTGGAATCGATATCGGCAACCTCACTTTGATTTTAGTGTCTGGTGAGTCCTCCCTAGGTGCAGACGCAGCAGGATTCTTCAGTTTGATCTTCACCATCCTGCTCACCTTGTTTTTGTCGTGTGCTGTCTGCTTATGCGATTGGATGTCTCTTCCCAATACCAGTTCAAAGCCTAAAATTGTTGATTGTTGTTGATGTCTGGGACTTTTCTGTCGCGATTACTGTTGTGTGTGAAGACTTGATTTTTTTCAGACTCCATCATTTTTTGGAGACTCGGTTAACTCTCCTCTAACTTCACAGGTTCTCTACCTTTATGGACCGAGGTTTCGGATCATTTGTATATTAGATTATTAAGTTAAGTTCAATTGTACGCTCTACTGATCACTCTGTGACAATGTAATACCCTTTGCGAATCACCAACCACTTCCTAATCCTTTCTCTTCTTAACATTTTCTACCAAGGTTGGCGCGCCTGGCTATAAAAAAATTTGGACTAACGATATCAATAGCTGAGCTTCCCATATGAAGATTTTTGTCTTTTTTCTCTTTGATTTGTACTGATCCTGAACTTGTGTTACCTTCGTTTTGATACCCTCACAAATGGTTAAAGTACCGCTGCCGACGCTGGGCACGCTACGAAAGCAGGCAAGTGCCTCTTTCCTTCAGAACAGCGCCACGGCTCTAAGGATCGCAGACAAACTGTGCTACGATTACAAGGGAGATGAGCTCAGTATATTGGATGCCTACTCCGGGAATATGCTCTTCTCGAGTGCACTTCATAACGTACTACAGCCCAAAGAACAACTTGTGCTAGAGCCGAGACCAAAGTTCGTTAAGACCGTCTTGGAGTACCTTGATGAGCTTAATGTCTCCGGGTACAAGGGCCACACATTACAGCATTTGAAGCTCAATCCTTACAATTGGCAGACGTATTTGGACCTCACGAACCCTGACACGGGCATACTACACCCCGAGGTTCAAGCACGGAATCACATCCACACAAAGCTAATGCTCACTGGGTATGTGGCAGAGGAGAGTCTCTTGATGCAATGGCTGGCATGCCTTGGGCATAAGAACTGGATCCAGAGGTTCGGTAATGTACGCATGCTGCTATGGGTCCCAGAATCCTCGGCTATCAAAGTCATGGCACTTCCGGGAAGTACCCAGAGAAACAAGTGCTCTTTGGTGAGAGAGACCTTCTCACAGTCACGTTTACTGGCGACACCGAACACGGCCAAGTTCAGCAAGGGTGTGTTCAATGAGAAGACACTGGATGAAGGCGACACGCTGGTGTTTGACGAGCAGGACTTCTCTACAGTTCCAATGTCCCTGCTGGAAGTGAACCCAAAGAACCACGCCATCCAGGACGTCTACTCGTGGGACTATGTGACAAAGAGCATGCTCATCATGAGAACCAAGCCGGTGAAGGAGGCTATTTTCAACTTGGCTTCGGGTTCTGGCGAGTACTTTGGGGAGAAGCTACCCAGTGAGATTCTCAAGAAAAGAGTGAAGGATCTTGTGGCCGAGGACTTTGTGCTCATCACACGCGAGTTTGATCTCTGGCCCTTCAAACCAGATATAACGTTTGATCTGGTGGCGGATGAGTCAATGTGACTTGTCGCTACTACGACAGCACTTTTCACGAAAACCATATAACGATGCATAGACGTGTACATAGAGAACTGGTTGTAGTACCTCTACTAATTAACACCAATATTGTATGTTATTCATTTATCAGATTCACCCCTCCGCCCAGGCCCGCGCTAGATTATAGTGCGCGCGCGCTAACTTCAAAGAAAGATCATCACCACTATTCGACTTGACTTACAATCACCTGGAAGAGCCAAAAAAAAAAAGCCACTCGAAGAACTCAAGGTCATCCACCGCTTGGAGACATCAGAAAGCAATTGAAGATGTCACAGCCGCTAATTGGAGGGCAAAATACTGCGTTCTTCATAGTGGACGTCTCTGCGCTCACCAAGGGCCTGGGAAACATCCGCAAGTGGATTGAAACGGAGGACGCCGACATTGTCCTGTGGATTCCTTCGTACACTCTACATGAGTTGGACTTCTTAAAGAAAGGGCTCTCAATGGTCGCCACCAACGCACGTGAGGCAGTCAGACTCATCGAGAAGGCGTACTCGAGCCAAGATGCATCGATGTCCAGTAAAGTGCTCATCGAGACCCCAGAAGAGGTTGGCCCAAAGTGGAAAGACTGTGTTAGATACAAGGCCCGTTCTCCTCGTGTCGGTGATTTCACATCTTTGAAAAAGTCCTCCTCTACGAATGTACCACCAGCTACGATGTCTGAGTCTGAGGCTGCCCGGTACGCCAAAGACTTTGCTACAAGTGAGTTTGCCATGGAAGATGACTTTGCACAGAACGAAAAAGCAGAGATTCCCGGGAGATACCGATTCCTTATCAGACCATTAGTCAAGAAGATGCATTTGGACCCTCAGAACTGGCTCTTTGTCACAGAGGACACCACTACACGTATCTGGTGTGAGAGTTACAGAATCAACTGTATCACCGTTGCAGAAGCAGACTCTCTGTTGAGCGATGGCTTGAACTTGAATGTTGAAAGCTCATCTGGGTCTATCAAATCTTTGAATAACCAAAAAAGCAAGAGACCCAATAGAAAAAGGGGTAAGAAGCGTACACAGACCATTGGTCTTGTACCAGATGAATCCATGAAGACCACGCAAGAGGTGAAAAAGGAATCCTTCGATTCCGTTGAGTATGCTCCAAGAGGTAAAGGTCAACTGTGGGTCCCATAACCTTCCTACTCTTTTCCTCCACCTATTGGCTAATCATGTTGAACAGTAAATCCCCCCAATGCTGTCGATTTTTGTCTATGTTCATGCCCTACATATCAATTCACATGCAGTCATACAACCATATTTGATGATGCCCCACTGGTTGAACAAGCAGCACATGCATATGCTTAGCTGTTTCTTCCATTCATATCTGTGAACGTTCAAGGCGTGGAACGCATGCTATAAGGGTATATACTCCCTCCTTTATTTAATTGGACACAAGTCGTTTGCACTACAATTTCCAGAAATGAAAAGATGTTCCATTGCACAGGTTATATATATATATATATATATATGTCTATATATATAAAGAGATCATCAACGAATGAAATCCTTCACAATACATGTTAGTATGATATCTTCATAACTGTGTTGCGTAGCCTGAAAAGAGAGAAATAGAAGAGAGAACACAAAATCAGATATTTAGTCAATGGTTGTACTCATCGAGTCCGGTACTTAAACAAGACCCTAACATTAGAGATGCCAGAAAAAAACATACTTAGAAAAAGACAATCATCATAATAAGTTCCCTCTCCATAACATATCTTGGATATCGACACAACACTCTTACAAAAAAAAAATGGAACAAAACTTACTCTTTTTAGCAGTACAATAACCCCTCCAAACCCCCACCTTTCCTAAACACATCCTCATAATTTCAAATCTCCGCCCAAAAAGAACTCCATGAATTAAAAGCACGTAAAAAAGAAGAACCATAAACTTTGACAAAGATTCGCAAATTTTTTTTTTTTAAGGCAAACAGCTTTTGGGAAGAAATTCGCGAACCACAGATCAAAATTTCCCCACAGAAATTCCAGCTGTTCTTAGGAGTTTATAGGGCAACACTTTTTTTTCAACAAACAAAAAACTATACACAATCAGAGTTTCTAAACACTAGAAATGGAAATCTGAACAAGACCAGCACCGTTGACCCTCTCACAGTCTGTCATGGCACTCGCAGCTGGCTCTAAAACATCAGTACTGATCTCACCGTCCTTCTCATCTTCACCACCAATCTCAGAGGACGCAACGCCTCTCTTTCTGCCTCTCAAAAAGTCAACGTTCACACCCTTCTCGTTCTTCAATTCCTTCTTTACCTTCTCCTTGTCAGCAGAGGTGGCAGTGGTAATGATATTATACCCATCTTGATCATCAACACAGACCAACTCAAGTATTGTGCCATCTGCAGCAACTTGGTCTTGCACTCTTGTGGACGACGGTCTCTTCTTCTTCTTCGTCTTAGCCTTCAACTTACTTGGATTGTTGGCCTCCAAGGCAGAAATCTCCTGTTTCAAACTTTCTACTTGCTCTCTCAACTGTTGAGTTGCAGTGTTGAACTTTTGTTGCTTCAATCCAAGGGACTTTTTCCAGTTACGATGCATAATCTCTTCAACCTTCTTGAACTCCTTATACTTCTGTCTGTTGACAATCTGCAGGTGCATGAATCTTGGACTCCACTCCATAACCAGCCTGTCCACATGAGGTTTACCATAGAGTGAAAGTGCCATCTCAATCTGAATACCACCAAGTTGTTCAACCTTGTCCAAACTCAACTCCTTATCATTGGCCAAGGCCTCCAAACACGGTCTTAATCTCTCTTCGACAATGTTCAAATCACCATTCTTCTTGTACTCCTCAACTATATCTTTGGCACCTTTGATTCTTGACTCCATCAATCTGTGGCGGCATTTCTCATAATAGGCCTCAGTGGTGGTGATCAAATCAACCATGTTATCACCCATCAACACCTCTCTCAATCTAATGAAGTCACAGTGCTTAGGATTCATCACCTCTGCAACACCCCAGCTATATTTTCTTCCACGAACAAACTCACCAGTCTTCTCATCACAAACGACAGTCTCAGAACAGATCAACGAAAATGGAGCTTGTCTGACGATGGACAGCTTCATGTCCTCATCCTCAATGAACTCACAAATCTTGATGTTCTGACGCTTGATGATCTTTCTCACCAAACTCTTAATCTCCTCAATCTCAGTCGAGGTCAAAGTATCTGCCTTGGATATGACGGGAATCAAATTCACACGAGATGAAATGTGCTTCATCGATTCAATCTCAGAAGGAGAGAGGCCACGAGAACTTGGGTTGATAAAGAAAACACAAGCATGGACTCTGTTGTCAAGTACTTCGGATCTCTCCGGCTGCTCCTCTTGGAACATGTATCTTCTCAACTGTTCGTCAATGTACTCGGTGATTGGGATATAGGCAAACATGTTGTTCGCATAATCACAAAACCCTGGTGATTCAATCACAGTGAGATCCAACTCGAACCCTCTTTCCACCAAATTCAATCTATGCGTATTGATGCTATCACCATGATCAAACTGTGTGTGTGCCTTCATTGTCTCAATCTCTGACCAAATGTTTGGTAATACTGTGGACCCAAACAATGTGTTGATAAAACTCGTCTTACCACAGCCAGCTTGTCCAGCAAGTAAAAGATTGAACTTGGACCCCTTCTTGGACTTGAGTCTTTGAACTTGGTCTGGGAGTGATGAGATACCAACGTCATACTGTGGTTTGCCATACGTTGTGGACTTCTGTGTTAAGTCTCCTTCGAACAGTATGTCACTTTTGTGTTTAAACAGTCTGAGCACCTTGGTGAACTCACTGATGCCACTGATGAATCTGCTGCTGTTGTGTTGAACCGAATGGATCAGAAGGACCTGTGGGTGCTGATAGTGCACATCTTGGAAGGACAGAGAGTTGAGCATCATCATCTCTCTCTGGGAAATTGTTGTCTCTATGGTCTAAATATCGTGGTGGTCTTTGTGATTGTGACATGAAGCTATAATTTTTTTTTTTGGAAACTGATCTGGCCTTGAAGGTCACAATAACGGAATTGAGTATCCGGTTTTTTTCCTATAGAAAATTTCCTTCTACAAACAGTTTCAGGTAATGGTATGAAGGGATTTAAGCCTTAAGTAACATAAATGTACAGTATGGCTGACTCTAAATAGTCTTTAATAAATTATATAAGGCCGAGGAAGATTGAGAACACACACGGAGACTCGAAAATAATTCATCCTGTCAAGCCTGCTTGCACAGAGAGGAGAATAGAATAAGTGCGAGTGGGCCATAAAATACTGGAGTCGATAATCGAGTGAAAAAATGGAGCTATATATATATATATAGCTCTCGAGGTTTATACTATCCACTAAATATGCCTACAAGGCCCCAACTCCATTGTATTCCCCAATTAGTACGGCGAAATTAAAGAGTAGAGATCGCCAGTGCGTGGTGCCCAAAGCGGAAAGCGCGCGCGACCCAAGGGGGCACCAAATTACTGGTTACTGTACTGTACAAGCACAACTTTACGTGCCATCACACGCTGGCAGAGATAACAGCATAGCTTTGTCTATGTGGTCTGCAGCTATCGCACTGTATTCCAGCAAACTTGTTTATAGGCGCTCTTGTTAGTTGCTTCCCGAATCCCTCCTGACAGTGGGGATGTGCGATCTTGAAAGATAAATCCCCCCCCCCCCCTGATAAGCATATGGGTCCACATGACACAACCGACGATCCAGGGGTATAAATTGGAAGTGGAATCCACTCATTGCAACCTTAATGAGCGATATACAATGTAGGCTCAGGGCAAAGCAATGACAGACTACATCTTATCCCAGGGTATCGGGTACGGTTACATTGTTGGCCTCGGTGCCGCCTTCGCACTGATGATGGTGTGCATTACCAAGATTCTCTCAAAGTACATGAACCAGATCCAGAACTCTGAGCGGTTCACCACGGCAGCGAGAAGCGTCAACAGTGGGCTTATCAGTTCTGCGGTGGTGTCTTCGTGGATTTGGCCTGCCTCCCTTCTTACTTCGGGTTTGTGGGGGTACACCTATGGAATCTCTGGTGGGTATCTCTATGGTGTCTCAGGGACCACGCAGATCTTTGGGTTTGCCCTCCTCGCCATTGAGATTAAGAGAATTGCCCCGGCATGCCATACAATTGCAGAGATAATCAAGGCTCGTTACGATAAGCCAACACACTGGGTGTACATGTTCTACATCACTGCTACGAACACAATGGTGGCCTCCTGTTTGCTACTCGGTGCATCCCAAGGGTTCAATGCTTCAACGGGTATCAACATCATCGCTGCCAACTTCTTGTTGCCATTGGGAGTATGTGTTTACACCGCCACTGGTGGTCTCAAGGCCACGTTCATCTCCGATTGGATCCATACGGTGATCATCTACATCGTCGTGCTGATTCTCTGCTTCAAAGTGTTCTGTACGTCGGACATCATCGGATCCCCAGGGAAGCTATGGGAAATGCTCCAGGAGGCACAAGAGAAGTTTCCTTCAACTACAGGCACTAATTACCTCAATTTCCGTAATCCAGAGATGTTCATGACCACATGGGCTGTGTGTGTCGGTGGCTTCGGTTCTGTGTTTGGTGACCCATCGTATGGGCAAAAGGCCATTGCGGCCTCTCCATCCGGGGTGCTAAGTGGATACATTATTGGTGGTCTCTGCTGGCTCACAATCCCATGGGCCTTGGGAACTGCAGGTGGACTTGCCGCAAGGGCACTGCTGACGTACCCGGGATTCCAGACTTATCCAAACGCTCTCAGTGCAGCTGAAGCCAGCGCTGGGTTGCCAGTCATTTATACATATGGCGCCCTGTTGGGTAAAAGCGGTGCTTCCGCCGCGGTGCTCACACTGTTCATGAGTGTCACTTCGGCGATGTCTGCAGAGCTCATTGCCTTCTCCTCAGTGGCCACATTCGATGTGTACAGAGGATATATTAATCCACAGGCAACTGGGTCTCAATTGGTTAGATTTTCCCATTTTTCCACCATGGGATTCTCTATGCTTGTGGCTTGTGTCTCTATTATCTTCAACTACGTTGGTGTCTCTGTTGGATGGCTCATTGGGTTCTATGGCATCATCCTCGTCCCATCCGTCTCCACACTCACTTATACACTCTATTGGTCCAAGACTAACAGCTTCGCCTGTACTTATGCTCCACCGCTTTCAACGCTTATTGGTATTGCCTGTTGGATTGGCTCTGCCTACGCATATGGTGGAACTGTGGACAAGAACACTTTGATGACCTCTGAGCCTTCAATTATCGGGAATTTTGCCTCTCTTGGTGCCTCTGTGTTGTTAATCCCAGTATTTTCTTTGCTAAAGCCATCTGAGCCATTCGACTTCAATATCCTACGTACTTCGTTTAGAGCTGGTGATGACGCAGATGAGGAAGAAATCAAGGCAATGGAGATCTCGGAGAAGGAGAACCATGACTTGAAGAAGGCTTCAAGAATCGCGCTAATTCTTAATGCCTTACTGATGTTTGGTGGGTATCTAATCGTACCTCTCTGTTTCTACGGCACGGACTACACTTTCTCTAAGAAGTACTTCACCCAATGGGTCATCCTGATGATGATCGCGTTGTTCATCGCAGGTGCGTATATCATTATTTTCCCGTTGTACCAAGGGAGACACGATCTTTATGCTCTCTACAAGGCTATCGTCTCAGGCACTCCATCAACTATAGAAGCTATGGAGATGAGTCCATCGTCTTCAAGATCTGCAGAGCTTGTCCAGGTTGGTACCGAGGCTAAGGATATGGAAAAGTAGATAGCTATATATATATGTATACCTTTATGGTGAGTTAGAGGGCCTGTGGAGTGTAATTGCTGCAGTTAGATGATATAGGTCTCACGCATGTGTATTAACTACATTGAAACAAGAGCGTGCCCATATCATTCTCCACAATTTTCAAAAAAAAAAAGAGAGAGCGAGTCAATCTTCAGATTCAAAAGAAAAACTTGAAAGTACTTTAATTTAAAAGTACGTGCATGTATACATAAAGATATTGCGGAAATATATACATACAAATGTGATTAGCAGTACCTATTAAGCAAATTACTGCTTTTTGTTATGCAAGTAAATTGAATATTTGCTAACTTATATGAATTAATCAAGATGTTAAGAGCATGATGTTTGGATGTTTAGTGACACATTTTTTGGGATATAACCGATCGATCTGCAGTTTGAACAGCTTTTGCACTCTTACAATTTCAAGTAGCACACACCAGCGCGCCTAAAGTACTTATATATAATGGGAGAAAGTCAGAACATAATTTTGCTATACACGTCAATAGAATTAATTGGAAATTGGAGATCAAACGTTGGATCTTGAATGGGAGGACGCATCTTCCACAAAAACGTTTGAACCCTTTTCATCAACGTCATCAATGGCAAACATCTGTCTTTCCTGTGCAAGGCCGTCTTTGTCTTCATATGTTTCTCTTTCCTGCCTCAGTTCTTCGAACAGCTCCTTGTGTGCTCTCCAGGCTGGCTTAGCAAACAATCTATCCATGTACTCCAAGGAGACACCCTTGGTCTCTGGAAGCAAGAAGTAAACAAACGGAATTGATAACACTGCAAATGCCGCGAAAAAGAAGAAGATGCCGTATTCCATAGAGGAAATCATCTGTGGAGTGAAACGAGTCATCAAGAACACGCCGAGCCAGAGGAACATAGAGTTGATAGCCTGACAGGCACCCCTAATGTTGTTGTCAAAGATCTCTGCACCAACAACGTATGGGGTACCAGACCAACCCATGATGAAGAAGAAGCACCACACATAGATGAGTCCCAATGCTGCCTGCGCTGCTGGACCATCAGAGCCGAACTTGACATACCCACCAATATAGAAGAAACACAATGCACACACAGGTGATGTAAAGAGCAAAGTTGTTCTTCTTCCAAACTGTTCGACGACGAAAGCGGCCCAAAGAATGGTGGAAACCAACTTACAAACACCAAAGAGACCGGTTGAGAACAAGCTTGTGTTTGTGGACTTGACTCCAACTTGTCTGAAGATCGTTGGAGAGTAGTAGTTGATAGACTGGATACCGTACAAATCTTGGAACAAATATAGAGAAGCAGAGATAAAGAGACGCTTTAAAATACTCGGCTTCTTGACAAGCTCTTTGAAAGGGTCTGTGAATCCAAGACCCACAGTTTGCTTCTGGACCTCAATCTCATGCTTCATGTTGTGGAACTCCCACTGGATATACTCGCTGTTTTCGTCAAGGTTTCTCAACCAGCACAGGTTTTTCATGGCCTTTGCATCCTGGCCCTTCCCGACAAGCCAGCGGGGAGATTCAACAAGGAACGGGACACCAATCAAGTAGAGAATTGCTGGAACCAATTGAACAATGAAAGGGATGTACCATTGGATAAAAGAGGATTTGAGAGTGTCAGAGACACCGTAAGCAATGAAAAAACCCACGGTATCGCCGACACGCCACCCTAACTCGTACATAGAGGAGACTCTACCTCTGATACCAGGTGGTGATATCTCTGCGAGGAACACTGGTACGATACTTGTCGAGGAGCCAACACCAACACCTGCAAGACTTCTGCCCAAGTACAGTGGGACAAGACCTCTCGAACTGGAAGGCAACATCATCAACACAGCACCAATGGCCATGGTAATAGCGGAGAACACCAACCCTACTTTTCTTCCCCAGTAATAGGTGAAGAAGTACGAGAACAAGGAACCAAAGAAACAACCAGCGTGGAACACGGAAATGACATTTGAGATAATGAAGCTTGCGTGGGATGGGGTCATCTCATCGAGCCCAAACTCGTGTCTGAAGGAGTCAAGGGCCACAGTACCACCGATGAACCCGGAGTCGTAGCCAATCTCAAGTGCAGCGGAGGCCAGCACCAAGCCGGAGCAGTAGACTTTCCAATTGTATACCTCTGGAGGCGTTGGACGATCCTCGATCACCTTGAAAGGGTTATGGAAGGAGAACTTCATCTTGCTTTTTGAATGAACAGAGATGATGATGAACGGAAGTGTCAAACAACGATACACTGTGGCCTTTATATACACCTTGTGAAACCCCAGACGAGAGATGCGGAGACAGTCCTCTGGGGACGCTCGTCAATTACAGTGACAACAGCATGGAGCAAACCATCAGATACGAGTGTAGAGACTCAGGTAGCACCAGCAAACAATGGCAGACATACCGGAAGATCAATGCGCCTTGAGCAAGTGTGGGGTTTGTAATGGCATACTTCCAGTTATGAAGGGAGGCCCCCCTGCGGAGGCTGCCCAAATGGGCGATTGGAAATGTAGGGCGCGCCTCCCTTCTCCGCAAGCGTGTGATCTCTGGGACATCTTCGACCCGATAACTGGATTGAAGGCTAGGCATTTGGCCCATGGGTAATTATTGGATATTTAGAGAGTTATACATTGATGGGAGTACACACGGGAGGGATATTTGCGGGGTAGTTGACAGAGTATGTGGGATTGTTACGAGCCCTGGACTAATCTCTAAGTCATATGGGGCTACAGTATGAATATAGACAAAGCTCGTATGCAAAAAAAAAATTATATGTTGATGAGCTAAGAAGCTGCCTACTGCTCAGGCTCCGGAGCTTTCAGAGACTTTTGTGGGGAAGGGTTTAACACGAACTCTGCATCGAGAAGCTGAATTTTCGGGTTTAAAGTCAAACCGAAGCCTGGCTTGTCCAACACAGAAACATCCAAGTAGCCCTTGTATGGGATAGGCTCGTCAATGAATAGACCACCAAACACTGGGAGCACAGCAGTAGAGTCTGGGGAGTTGGCGAGATACTCTTGGAAAGGTGTATTCTCCTGTGAGACAACGAAATGGTACGAGTAAGGACCCGAAGCGTGTGGAACCACAGGAATATCATAGGCAGCAGCCTGGGCAGCGATCTTAACAAGTTCCGTCATACCGCCAACCCACATGACATCTGGCTGGACAATATCCAAGTTTCTCCCCTCAATGAGCTTTCTAAAACCATACTTGGTGTACTCGTGCTCTCCGGTGGTGAACTTGACATCTGGGTGGGCTCTCTTGATCTGGGCAAACCCGTCAAAGTCATCTGGGTGCAACACCTCTTCCCACCAGTTGATATTCAAGTGCTTTGTAGCAGAGACCAAGTCAATAACATAAGAGACGTTCAAGGACATGTAACAGTCGACCATCAATGGGAAATCTGGGCCCACAGCATTGCGGTGCTTGGTCAAGAACAGAACGTTCTTTTTCAAACCAACGTGACCTTCAGATGGACCAAATGGTAAGGCGACTTTACCACCCCAGAAACCCATCTCCTTAGCAGCGTCAGGTCTAGAACCAGTGCAGTAAAAATCCAGGCGTTCTCTCGTGGCACCGCCGATCATCTTGTAAACCGGCTCGTTTCTGATCTTCCCGAGTAAATCCCAGAGTGCCAAGTCGACAACAGAAATGACAGCCACAGTGATACCCTTTCTTCCATAGAACATTGAAGCCCTGAACATCTTGTCCCAGATTAGGTTCAAGTCTCTTGGATCCTCACCTTCCAAGAATCTGTTGAAGTGGTTGTGCACGATCCAGCATGCAATTGGACCACCAAACCCTGTAGCAAAGCCCTTGGTACCATCAGTGGCTTCGATTTCAATACAGAAGGATCCCAACACGTTGATACCCCACGAGGTTCTGGACTTTCTATACTCTGGGAACTTGGACATAGGGTTCGAGATGTCGGAATCGACGAGCCAATGACCCTTCTTCACGTCATGGTAGTCACCACCGATTCCTGGGCCTGGGAGGAGGAACGTTCTAACCTTCTTGATCTTTGGGAAGTTTGCAACCATTGCTGATTTAGTATGGTGCTTTGAGGAAGTGATTGCTCCATGAATTCAAGGGGCGGACCCAGCGGAATTTATACGCCTGACACCAGAGCCATAACCTCCAGTTAGATTAAGGGAAAAGATGAGTGAGCTTTGGCCCCAACGCATTGCGTATTGTACGCCCAATGCCCCGGTGGATCTTTACCCCGGACAGATTGGTTTCAGGCGGGGCATTGTTTCCAGATCAGAGACCCGTCCTCTACCCCGGATTTTCCTTTTTTTTTTTTTTTTTTTACGGACTAGAAGGCCCACTTACATTGTTTTACTTCGAAGATAGATAAACTTTTATTGTCTCATGTCTTTAAACGAGCCGGAGCCATTGATATCCATCGCCAGGAAGTTGAAGAAATCGTCGTGTGTTATCTGGAACTCGTCAAATGGAAGGGAAGTAGAGGTTTGGAAAGTGGATAAAGATTGACTCAGATTCGCATGGTTTTCGAAAAGAGATCTGTGCTTGTAGTGCTTCGCTGTTGGAGTGTTCACAGATGTACCAGCAGGGCTCTCACTTGGGTCCATCGAAGTTCCATTTCCGCTACTAGTCTTGCCCTTTGATGCCAACTTGTTGAACCAAAAGAGCAATGAGTGCGATCCGATTCTCATATCAGAGAAGACCTTGGCTGGTTCACGAGACTCTCCAGTGATGTTATCTTCTTCATCTGAGTTGGAGTCTCCTTCCTCTGAGTTCCTCTGTCCATCCACTATATGTCCACCACTGATTTTTGTCACATATGACAAGTCTGATGCATTCAAGAATTGTAAGATCTTGTAGTAAACCATAGAGCTTTCCCAATATGTCCCAATTTTGTACAAAACATCTGCAAACGTATAGAGTATTTTCTGGTAGTACTCCAATTGTGTAGGATCCAGTGTTCCATTAGCAGACTGATAGATAACATTCACAAACAAGATACGAGAGTTGACCCAGATGAAGAACCCAAAATGAGGGCCCAACTTCTCATATATGCTCGCATCGTCCATGATTGCAGGCAATGAGTACACAAATTGGTAAACTTTACTCACAGAGCTCAAACACTGAGCTTTGGAGTCTTCTGATGCTTTGAAATGTTCAGACTCACTATGTGGGAACCCAAATGACGAATGTAACTTGATCAGCGTTGTGTAGTAGTACACATATAGCAAACAGTCATACAGCTGAAGCGGTGCTGAGCCAAGGGATTTCGGAGATGATACAGATCTCGAATGACAAACCAGTGTCCCGGTCTCTAAGAAATGATGATATTCCTGCGGTAAAGAACCAACCCATCCAAACAAGTGGGCCTCTAGTTTCTTGAATCTCATACGCCAAGACATCACTTCGGAACTGTTATATATGTTGAAATCTTCGATTAAAAAGGTGTGAACATCACCAACGACTTTACTCAGTTCGATGTAATAAGCAAATGAATCGTAGAAAACTTCGGCTGAGTTTGATAAATGTGTATCTTGTGATCCTAACGGGCTCTCATTGAAACTTGTCGTTGTGGTTTTTGGAGTGTTATCTGCACTTCTGAGAGTGCGCACTTGGTGTGTAGCAGCATGGTAAAACAGACCACTGGGATCAGCATCTGTAGTTTGTAAAGAGGTTGCGTTCCAATACGACAGCCCGAGAGGAAGCAAAGAGGTAATCTTTCCAGACCTGAGCTTCATCTCATGTGATGACGAAATTGCAAATATCTTGTCCAGTATAAAGATACACCAGAAACAGTGTCTTCTTGACTCTTCATCAATCCAGTCTTTAGGACGTCTCAACAGACTGATCGACCTATTAGAGATAGACTTGGACCTCCGACGTGATGCTGCTGCTGCTGCTGCTGCGGCAGCTGAGAGCGCTCCATTTGAATGTACAGATGAGCTGCTTTCTGGAGAGTCTCCCGACGGGACCATCACTGTCCTAATGGCCTTCTCAGTTCCCAGCTTCAGGTAGTTTGCATAATCAGCTGCAATGCTAACGTAGTTCCATGACTCGGGCACTTTCACTCTCCCACTCAAGGAGTCATAGGCTAGTAGAATCATCGACTGGAGAGACTCAATGTTCGCCGTCTTCAAAGCAGAGGAGATGATTTTGCCCTTACACGACTCGTAGTACGACTTCTTATCATGTGGTGACATCTGATCCGAGTTGAGGAACTTGAGAGATATCAGTACAACAGCATATAAAATCAATGGTGGTTCTGTGCCTGAGTGTATCAGTTTGACACTCTTGTTAAGATCCTCTGCTAAAGAAGGGTGCAGTAGTGGGAAGATCGGTGCAACTCTGGAGAAGAACAACTCTATCAGTAATAAGCATTGGCTTTCGGAGGGAAGTGGGATACTGGAGTGTTGTAATGGCTGTGCAGGTGTCTGTATTGGTGGATGGGACACGATTTCAGACTGTGCAATGGGATTATCCTGTTGCTGTTGCTGCTGCTGCTGCTGTTGCTGTTGCTGAGGATAACCCACCGAGACAGAGGGAAATGAGAGGTCCACGGGCACTGGTGCGGCGGAAGTGCTTTGCCGCAGTCTCTTCTCTGTCCTGATATATTGAACTTCTTCACGCAACTCATTAAGATCCTTTTCCAATTGATCCATCCTATGGCTCATCCCTTTGCCATACCCTGGCTTTAGGCCCGGCTTCTTCACATACGAATACGTACAGAACTCAAACCCGTTTTTCAGACAGAAGGTGCATTGTGGTTTGAGTCCATCACACTTCACTTTCTTCAGTTTGCAGACGTCACAGCTCTTCGAAAGTTTAAGAGAGTCCGAGGAGCCTGTTGAGACGTCCATATTGGGAACCACTGGGCTTCCCTCGGATTGATCTGTGATCTCGGAGCGTCTTCTCTTCTGTGGTACCATTTTTGATCTATCCTTTCTCTCTTATCAGTGCACCTTGTTTACCAAACCATCGGAAAATCAGAAACAAGTAAGCAAAAACGTGCCCAACAAGAAGACTCAACATATCCGATGAAGATTGTGGGGTGGAACTTTATAAGTTCCCCCATCGGAGTCCCTCCTCAAGCTTTTTTCTCATGTAGTTCGAAGCGCGTACCCCAGATTTTTTTTTTTTAGATGCACTCGAAAGGGCTGCCAAATGCAATGCAGCCGGAGTAAAGTCTCCCCGAGATAATAAGCGACGGGGGATATCAATGCTCCGGGAACAAAGATCAACTCCGTATTCAAACAGATTTTTTTATTATAAGTTGAAAAGGGAGGCGTGGGGAAAGGAACTGATCAGCTGTGCTGTTTACAGCAGTGGCATTGTGGAGAAAACATGTAGTATATATAAGAGGACTATATAAGAGGACCATGGGGGCCGGGCTCCAGCGTAATATTCTATGCCACAATATAGAACACACCAAAGCAATATGGTCTCTCCTCCTGAACCAGGTGTCTACACACCAGCGCCAACTTTCTTCAAAAAAGACCTCAAGACCATTGACTATGACACACAGGTTGCACACGCCAAGTTCTTAAAGAAGAACGGCATCAAGGGTATTGTACTCATGGGATCCACTGGTGAGAATGCCCACTTGACTAGAGCGGAGAGAGCCTCTCTCGTGTCTACAATTAGTAAAGAGGTCATAGGGTTTCCCATCATTGCCGGTGTCGCATGTAACTGCTTGCAAGAGGCCATTGAAGAGATTGCATCTGTGAAAGCCGCTGGTGCATCCTACGCATTGGTCTTACCTTCCAACTACTTCGGTGGTGCTATTCAACAGCAAGGAATCATTGATTGGTTTACTGAGCTGGCAGACAACAGTGGACTCCCATTGATGATTTATGTATTTCCTGGTGTCTCCAATGGCGTTGTCGTGCACCCTTCTACCATTGTTGAGCTCTCAAAGCATCCAAACGTTGTTGGTTGCAAGATCTCTCATGGAGATTTGGCTCATCACGCAATGGTTGGCTTGCACGAAGATATCTATTCTGGTAAGAACAATTTCAGTCTGTTCACTGGACTGGGCCAAATCTTAGTTCCTGTTATGTCAGTTGGTGGGAAAGGTACCATTGATGCCCTCTGCGGTGCCTTCCCAAAGATTTATGTTGACATGTTCAATGCTTACCAGAGCGGGGACTACGAATTGGCAAAGAAGTTGCAGATCACTTGTACCAGAGGGGAAGAGTTGGTGGTAAAGTTCAGTGTGATTGGTATTAAGAAGGCTATTTATCTTCAAGGCTTTGGTGAGACGTACTTGGGTAGAGCTCCATTAAACCAAGACTTGGCCCCAGGATCATGGGAACAATTAGGAAATTACTTTGAAGAGATTCAAGGAGTTGACACCAGTGAGAAGTAAAATACAGGAATTTCAATCAACAAGATACAATAAATGTTCGTGATGTGTCATAAAGATTAGGTATGTAGGTAGGCGGCATACGATTTTTTTTTGATTCTTCAAACAAAGAAACTGTGGAAGCGAGAGAAACGATTAAACAACTGGAGCACCTGGCATTGGAGTAGCTGGGATGATGAGGTAAGAGTTCTGACTCGTGGCAGTACCTGCGTAAACAATGTAGAAACCAACAAATGTAGCTAGGAGACCAATATAACCACCAGCCTTCATAGCAGCAACGCTACCAGTGAAGTTACCGATGGCCAAGCACATAATGAAAGTCCACACAAAGAGGAACAAGATGAAGAATGGCCAAGTAGATTTGAAAGTACAGAGCCACATCAAGAAGGCGAATATCACCCAGGCGGTCAAATAGAAGCCAATAGCGTTGCCCAATTCCTCAGTGGTGGAATAACTTGAAGCAATACCGAAAGCGTCAATCAAAATACCAGCGTAACCCATCCAGAAACCACCAAAGGAGCCCAAAGCAGTAGCGGCAAAAGTATTCTCAATGAGCAAACACCAAAGACCGGAAACGGACTCAATAACACCACCAAAGAACAAGGCACAAGCGGCAATGACGTTAACGTTTGTAACACCACGGGCTTGACAATTGACAAGAGAGACAACGAAACAACAGATACAGAAACCAGAGAGACCCAAAGGCACAGGGTTACCCATTGGTCTGTATGAAGGTGGGTGGATACCCGGGTTCAAGTCACCGGCAAAGGCGTTCAAAAGTTCCTTCTTGTGATAGGCAACGTTGCCCAAGTAGATAACGTCACCGTTACTGGAGGTTGTCACTCTGAGGATAGGGTTCTCTGGGTCAACATCTCTGTTGAAGTCTCTGGAGTTGACGCCCTGAACATCGTACTCTGTGGACGAGTAGTCCTGCTGGTTAACACCCTTTTCAAGATCCTGAGGTAGGGAGTCGCTCATAGTGTGTGTGTGTGTGTGTGTGTGTGTGTGTATGTATGTATGTATGTGTATGTGTCAAAAAGATTAGACAGATAAGAGTGTGTTTGCGAATGGATGATTGAGGGAAGCTACAATTTATAATGACAAAGAGGGGCGAGATGGTGTCCTTATATAGCTGACTCCAGAGCCAACAAGAGAGGGGGGGCAGGAGCCCCTCTCTACTTACTGCCAAACAAAAAGTTATAAAAACACTCGATGTCCGTCAATGACGGTGGCCCAGGGTGATGCAGGCCAGGCGCATGAGGGGCAGCAGGTGGGCCGAGTGGTGGGGCCTTTTTTTTGGGCCCGCGCACTACCAGTGGTAAATTAGCTAATAGGGCTTTCGGGGCGGTGGAACTACGTACCGGTGGGAGGATCGAGGGATTCAAGGGCCAGGGTTCAAGGGTCAGAGTCTATAGTCTAGAATGTACCGTGCCAATTAGGATAAAGTAATAGATAGCCTTCCCAATAACACCTACTACTACTACTACTACTACTACTCGGGCCAGAATGAGATCGCCAATCCGCAATCATACCACAAGCTAATTTTTCTTGGAACAAGTGACAATTTTGTGGCCTCAGAGGAAGCACCTCGCGCTTCCAAATTGTACGTGTTCAAGGTTCCCCCCGGGCTCCGCCGCCTTGTAATTTACGCCAGCACGGAGGGGTCAAACCCCAGATACATTCGTTATACAGTTGAACACACACTCGCAGCCCATTCCCATTCAGCCAGGCGAGGCCCTGCCACCTGGCTTTCTTTTTTTTTTCCCTCCCCCCCTAATCTAATTCAGCCGAGCACGGCCAAAGACTCGAGAGTGTGGGGGGTTGGCAATGGCACCACTGATTTTCTATTGATAGAGTAAAAAAAAAAAAAACAACCCCGGACTGGGGATCAAGGATATTTCACAGTTGAAGATAATGAGCCCCGATATGAGAAACTACATATACGCTATACAACCCACTGTGTATATATCATTGACCTTTTGACCCGCCACCCCTCTAGGAAATTGCGTTGGGTGATCATCCACAAAAATTTATAGGAGCCCGATACTTTTTCTGAGGATCTGTCCACAGTCCCACCCACGCAAAGACTCCCATAGTACAAACACGTTTTATAAACTGACTGTGACGAGTGTGAGTCTCGTGGTGTGTGTGATCGGAGATGCCCACTGAGCCGCTTCCGAGAATCTCAGATCCACATAGATAAATAAACATGATCGAGTTCACCAATGACTTGCCGAGTGGGCCCACACACAGTCGCTGCGCATTTTTGACACATCGATATGGTGTGCCCCCACCGAAGGGCCTGAGGTGAATTGCTTTTTTTTCCCTCCTTGGATGGATTGAGTATTTTTTATTGGCCTTCAATCTTTTTTTTTGTCTGCGTAATAGTCGAAACTCAAAGCGAAAACATTTGTTCTTTTTTGTGAAATGGCTACTGTGCTCACCCCTTCATAAGCTCAAATACCTTCTTAAACCGCAATTGTGCCATCTGGTGGACTTTTTGGCTCTACCTCATACATATAGTAGTGCACCCTTGCGAGAATTGATGCTCAGAGGCCCAACCTGGACAAACGTGTTCGCGAGAAATTCGCGGGAAATTCGCGGAAACGGGGGCCTCATCATCATGTACATAGATAAACTTCTGTATTGCGGGAGGCCCTCCATACATTTCAAAATTTACAAGTGATTATTCACAAAAGACACAAAGTTGGGCGTGCTTTTTTAAATCAACTGAAGTCAACAGGATGAACAGATTCAACGTGTTCATTCTGATGATGTTCATCATCTTCGTTCTACCGGGTCCACCTGTGCCGGTGGCGTCAGATGAGCAGTACAACAAGCTGGCCTTGTTCAAAGAAGAGTTGTATCATAACTATCATCAACTTCAGAATGCCACTTTCAATGAGAATTTCGGTAACTTGACCGGTTTTAAGCTCAGTTATAGCGATGTTGCAGACTTGGGGCTTATCAACCAGACCTACCCTATCGAGGGTAAGGACTATGACCATTGGGTTAATAATCAATCATATTCCATCCTACCAGATGAATTGATCAACGATGCTCAGACAATTTGGGCTTTGGAATCTGATAAGATCGGGGATGACAAAAGAAACTATTTCAGAAACATCTCCTCGTCAGTGAAAGGCCGCTTTGAGGCTGTGAACAACAACACATTTGCACTAATACCATTGGCATTACCAGAGTATCTTCGCAATTTCAACCAAGACCTCTCAATACCATCTTCAGATCAAACTTTGACAAATCCTTTCAAGACAGAGGGAAATATCACTGTTCCCTCTGGTATTGTCAGTATGGAGATCACATCTGCAGAGACTATCAACAGACAACGATTCAATGAATTGGAATCTCAAGTTAAATTGTTGAACATTGATTTTGAATTTGCAGATGATGACGAATCGAATAAGCATTTTATTGGCACAAAGGGATTCTATTTTGTCGAAACAGGGAACATTGTGGCAATGACCACAAGTGCCAAGTTCATGAGTATGTATGGTGGATTACAACACATGTCATTGAACGAGGAGAACTTTGAATCTAGTAAGAACCTGACATTGGAGTACTATACACGCACTTTCTTCAAAGATCAGAATCCAGAGACGAATTTCGATATCAGTTTCAACTACTTGACACAGTACTTGGACAATTCGATAAGGCACTGTGAATATGTGGGATACTTCCACCTGAACACAGTGAATCTGACAAAGAAGCAACTAGCGGATATTGATAAGGAACTGGTGGCACCGATTGGTCGTCCCATCAATTTCCGTGATGTTCCAGCTTTGAACTTCACTGGATATTTGTACTCACCTGATTGTGGTGTCCAGATCAAGATCCCCACGGTGGTTGGTGTTAGAAAGGAGATTAAGATCCATAGCTATCAGAACGTGGTTATTGGTGGTATCGTTTTGTTGCTCACGCAGATCTTACTCACCGTGAAGCAGATGAACCATACTAATACGCCTTCAACAATCTCGAGAATCTCCTTTTGGTCCATCTGTATCATGAGTTTGGTTGATGGGTCTTTGTCGATGATTTATTTGGTCAGTTCTGCCATTATCAACCAGTTGTATTTGCCGTTGACAGTGAGCGCCTTCCTATCTTTCATCCTCGCTGCAATGTTTGAGATGAGATTCATGATTAGTATCTATGTATCGCAGATCAACGAGAGAACTCTGAATCTGTTCACCACTCTGCAAGGGAGACCATTGGACGATGAAGACAACAACAATAACAGCCCTGGAGAAGGACTCCCAACTACCAGACAGGACATTGCCCCAACGCCAACGACCGATCCACAGGACGAATCTCAGATCAGTGGTGCCATATACACACGTTTCTTCTTCTCTTTGATTGTTTTTACATTTGTGATGATGAACTCCGTGATGTGGCCGAGACAGACAAGACAGAACTTTGAGTATGTTGTGCTGTTTGTGTTGAACTCTTATTGGTTGCCACAGGCCTACAGAAACGTCGCTAGAGGCTCGCACAGATCTTTCAAGTGGTGGTTCATCTGTGGTACCACCACTGTGAGAACTATTCCGATCTTCTATATCTTTGTTGTGAAGAACAATGTGTTTGACCACCATACAGATCCTCGCTACTTCTCTCTGATTGTCGTATGGTTATCCATTCAGATTTCTCTGTTGGTGCTCCAGGGTGTGTTGGGTGCAAGATTCTTCCTTCCAAAGAGACTTTTGCCAAAGACCTATGACTATCACCCTGCTCTCACTGAGGAGGATCTAATCTCTGGGTACGGTGTTGACCATCTGGATGAGAACGACAATGAGAACACACCATTAAACACCGAGGGAGGGGTCTCTCACAGCTTGAAGCACGACAACGGCCATTCTGTGGTGGACTGTGCAATCTGTATGAACTCCGTGGAGGTTCCCATCTCGAAGTCCAACATGGATCAAGCTACCTCTTTCTTACAGAGAAGAACTTACATGGTTGCACCATGTCGCCACATTTTCCATACGCAGTGCTTGGAGGCGTGGATGAAGTACAAGCTGCAATGCCCAGTGTGCAGAAATCCGCTTCCACCACTGTGACCTTCTCCTTATATACTAATTTAGTAACGATGTAATGACAGACGATTCATGGCTCTTTTATCTCCCAGTTCGTAACGTAACGTATGCGGTGAAAATGAGGGAGGGACATCACGAGTGTGAGATTTTCCCCAGACTAGGGGAAAAATCGGCAATTGACAATCCTCTCGAGGCCAAAAAAATTAAAGTGCCGGGCTGTTTGTTACTCTTTAGTTCACTTTTCAAGATTTGAGCTGGAAGGACAAGATATATAAGATGGTACAGGGAAGAAAGTGAGTTCAAATGAGATATATCAATTGACTGTGCTAAATACTAACTGCTCGATTTGCAGATTCAGAGCATGTCTCTTTGGTGAGTATATCCACTCCATTTCATCACCTCACACAGACCGAGAACTAACATCTACCAAAAAGACATGGACGGGCTACTGATCAACACTGAGGACATTTATACCGAGGTCACCAACGAGCTGCTAGCGGAGCACGGCCTTGGTGAGCTTACCTGGGACGTCAAGATCCAATTGCAGGGCCGCCCTGGCCCAGATGCCTCGCGTATACTCATTGAGCACTACAACCTGCCATACACACCGGAGGAACTCATTGCTAAGAACATTGAGAAACAGGAGCACAAGTGGAAGAAGTGCGCCTTTTTGCCAGGTGCCAAGGAGTTGTTGCAACACCTTCACGATACAAATGTACCAATCGCTCTTGCCACATCATCGAACCGTATCAACTTTGAGCGTAAGACGGGTCATTTACAAGGGCGTGGATTCGAGCTGTTTGGCGAGCACATAGTCACTGGAGACGATCCAAGGGTGCCAAAGGGAAGAGGAAAGCCATACCCAGATATCTGGCTTGCAGCTCTGGCTTCTTTGAACTCTCAGCTGGCCGAGGGCGAGCCACCAATTACCCCAGATCAATGTTTGGTGTTTGAAGATGCCCTGCCGGGGATCACCGCTGGAAAGGCCGCTGGTGCCTATGTGATCTGGGTGCCAGATCACAGAGCTCTCGAGATAATGAACGGCGACCAGCATAAGCACATTGCAGACCAAGGTGTGATTCTGTCGTCCCTCCAGGAATTTGACCCTAAGGTGTACGGTCTTTAGATTTGAATTACAATATAATACAATATATGCATGCTTTAGATATAGATATGTGTATATGGCGGTATGAAAAGAACTAAAGAGGAGCATTGCGGAACAAGTAGGAGATACTCTCACCGTTGTGCAAACGACGGATACCCTCGGCAAGCACCGAGGAGATGTCGATGGTATCGAGCTTTGGACATAATTTGAGCTTGTCTTCAAACGGCACGGTATTCGTACACACAACACGATTGAGCTTGGAGTTGTTAATGTTGTTGATGGCGTTCCCACTGAGGATACCATGTGTTACAATAGCGATAACTCCCTTGGCCTTGTTTTCGAGCAAAATTTCTGCAGCCTTGGCCAAAGTACCACAAGTATCGGCCATGTCATCCACAATCAGACAGACCTTATCGGTGACATCACCAACAAGAACCATCCTCGACACCTCGTTGGCTCTAGCACGTTCTTTGTGGATCAATGCAAAGTTCAAGTCCAATCTGTCAGCAAGACCGGCAGCTCTCTTGGCACCACCAGCATCAGGAGACACGATGATGGCATTCTTATAGTCAACGTTCTCACGGATGTATCTCACAACACTTGGCTCAGCGTATAGGTTATCGACTGGCACATCGAAGAAACCCTGTATTTGCGAGGCATGGAGATCCATTGTGATAACGTGGTCACAACCAGCGGTGGTCAACATGTCAGCCATAAGCTTGGCAGTAATTGGTGCTCTGGACTTGTCCTTACGGTCCTGTCTGGCGTATGGGAAGTTTGGAATCACAGCAGTGATCCGACGAGCAGAGGCAGTCTTACAAGCGTTGATCATGATCAGCAATTCCAACACACGGTCGTTGACAACACCAGAGCCAACCTGCATGATGATGTAAATGTCCTCGTCACGCACGGATTCGTTGATGGAGAATGACACCTCGCCACAAGAATCACGCTTGATATGGACATCTGTGAGCTTGAGTCCTAAACGTTTTGCAACGAGTTCTGCCAATCCACAGTGGACATCGTTAGTCAGGAGCTTGATCGAGTTCTTTGCCATCTCTGGTGTCTGCTGTGCGTGTGTGTTGATGTGAGGGCAATCAGAAAAGCTGATACAAGCGATTTCTCCTAGAGCAAGGCAAGCTATTTGAAGTGATTTGAACTGGAGAGCATATAATATCAGATTCTACTGCTAATAAAAAAAAAAATTCCCATGACACCCGGACACCACCAAAGATTATTTACCTCTACTAATGTTGGACGTACGTAGACCATCCCGGCGGTTAACTCCAGGCATCCCGTCGGAGATAGAGCCCACAGCCTTTAGGCCCGGGCCTGGGGTAGACCGTCCAAAATCGGTGCGCCATATTAATTATAAACAAGTACAAAAGTGATAGAGCAAGCGGATAATTTGATTTTTGTATATAGAAGTTACCTTTTTTTGCCTAATTTGAGTCTGGGCTGCGGTTTCGGCTTCAAGACGATACTGCCGTTCTTGATGTCATCCGGAGCGTCTTTCATCTTGTCCTGGGTCATCAAATGTGTGATAAGGTCTGTCACTTGTTCTTCTAATGATGCCTTTGTAGCTTTTAGCTCCTCATTGTCTTTCTGCAATGTTTCAATCTTGGAAGACAGACTCTCTGTTAATGACTGTTCTTCTTTCCATTTCTTCTCAAATGTTCTAGCAAGGGTCTTTGCCAGCTTGGCCTCTTTCGAATGTTCCTCACCATCGGATTTGGCACTTTCCGCTTTTGATAGCCTTACCTCCATCTCCGCCATTTTGGATACCACGTGCGACAATTCATCTTTCATTGTTCGGTAAGTTGAGTCTCTTTCAGTCTGGCCCCTGGATATGACATCTGCAGACTCCGCCAATCTGGACTCGTAGTATTCTCTTTGTGATTCCAATTGTGATAGTAGCACGTTCGAGTACTCAATGCTATAATCCCTGTTCTTCTCTTTTAAATCATCCGCTGAATTGCTGCTAATGTTAACGCCATATTCACTAGAGGAACAAGAGGTCGCTGCCGCAGGGAGTTCCACTAGTTTCCCATCCGATTCGTTTTGTAACAGTCTGTGAACGTAGTTATCACCGGCGTAATCCCAAACCCTTTGCGTTGTTATATCCATAGAGAAGCAGTGCATTGTGCCTTCATAATGTTCAATGGCATGCTTAGAATCATAGCGACCACACCCGATATTACCACAAATCAGGCAGATCCACAAGTTTTCTGTTCCTCCACAATCAGAACAGTGTTGAATGGAATCTGTTGATTCACTTCTCTTCAATGGGTCCAATGAGAGGTTAGAATACCGGCACACAGGACAAGTGTCATCCCTCCATTTACTCAAACAGTTACAGTGGAACGTATGCTGACAAGAAATCGTCACCAACCCTGTAACATCGGCGTCCATTCTATCCAAACACACAGGGCACGTTGGAAGCTCCTTGATGACAAGGCCATCACCATCTGGAATACCGCCAATGTTTGGTACACTAGATTTCCTTACTTGTAATGTGAATGGATCTTCGAGCAAGTATGGAATGCCCGAGACGTTAGGGGTGTTCAGCAGTGGTTTGAACAGTACAGACTTGACAAAAATCACATGACACCTTTCTGATTCCATCGAGTTGAAAGGTTTACCATTGTAGGAGTCCTGAAACAACCGGGCAGATTCATTCGATCTGAACTTGATAAGTACCATGAACCTATTTGGGTTATCACTTTTGACCATTCTGAAATGGGAGATGTCACTAATGACACTTTCACCAATGAATCCAAGAACATCCGTTGGTGCAAAGTAGTTGGGCACAGCCACAATGGCCACTGTTGTGTCATCAGACTCCACTTCAATCTCTCCTTCAACGTTCCCGTGGCCCACATACTCCTTATAGAGCCTCACAACGCCGTATCCCATGTACTTGGCTGTTATTGGGTGCTTGATCCCCTTGTTCTTATCCCCATCCTCCCCATCCTCCTCCACCCCGGCACTCATGATGGTGATGTTCGACAGTCTGTAGTCTCCACCAGTGAGCAGATTACCTCCCATGTGCGGTGGTACATCTGTCAGCTGTGCTTCTGCCTGCTCAATCGTAACCGTTTTGTCAATGCCCTGCTCCAGATCAATCGATACAAAGTACTTTGACCGGTCTTGTGCCTTGTTCTCGTTATCCGAGGCTTCCATGGTGCTGTCTGCCTTTCTCCTCAGTCAAAGATGCCCTTCTCCGAGAAAAGTTCTGTATCCTCAAGAGTATCAATTAGAAAGCTTACACGCAAACTTTTCTCAGTTGCCATGTTTAGATTGGCGATGCAACTTGATAGTTTTAGTAGGTGGCGCAAGAGGGCCAAAAAACACACACATACTGAAAAGCAATTCGCTACAAAAAACAACAACTGACAAGACACATTGAACATGAATTACACTAAATGATATTATCGACTAATGCTTTGAGAGAGACTCCGGCACTGTCAGTCAGTCTCTCAGACTCAGGGGAGTCGGGGCAAAACGGTGGCATCGGCCTTCGAGGTGATCTTCTCCCATCACACTGTCGCGGACACTGATACCACCAGCCAAGTGTGCAAGAAGCTCCCGACGTTCTCTCTCCAGTTCGCTCAAAGATAACCACCCTCTACCTGGAAGGAAAACACGGCGGTGTGTTTTCCCTCTGGAGTCCGTGCGTGGGAAGTGCAATACAGAAGGTATCGGCCTTGTCGGGTCGTGGATGTTGACATCTGTGCGTGCTTTTCCCTCATGAGGAACAACAACACCAGCAACAACAGTTCCGGATTTGGATGATGGCCATTTGGTGGAATGGTGACTGAGAAGGTTGTGTTGGTCGTGGTGTGCATACGATGGGAGAGTGGCCTCCTTGGCTTGCTGATGCGATCCTTCGGTGAACTCAAGGCCCTGATTTGGCTGAGGAATTGATGGTGATGTTACAACTGGAGTCGAGGACGACTTGCGCTTGAACATCAGCTGCCATTTCCTTTGACCACTGACACTGGATAAGTCAAACAGCATGCCCTTGTAATCCATTATAATTGGCTGTGACACTGGTTTCTGTGGCTTGACGACGGCAACGAAGTCTTCAATTTCTCCTGTAACATCGCTATGGTCTCCACAGACAAATGAAACTGGATAAAACAGGAGACAGAGGCTCACAACCAATATCAAGAGCCATAAGGATGACTCAAGTTGGCTTCCGATGCCCAATGATGCAAACTGGAAAAAGAGCGAACAGTCCGATCTCGACGTAACATGACCGGTACTCTTCAAAAGAAGCTCCACACCAGACACATGGAGACATTTCGACAACTCAAATGCAACAGAAAAGTCACTACTCAAACAGGAAACGTCTTCGAGACACCTGTTTCAATGAATGTTAGTACATTTTGAGCAGACAAAAAAGACCCCCCATTATATTAAGGAGAACTCACTGGCGTAATTCTGAGGCGGACTCTTCATCCATCACTCTTCTCAGCTCTTGCAAGAGGTACGAACGGTGACGATTAAAGCAGACAGGCCCGTTGGAAACAGCGGTGCACGATGCGATTTGTTGCAAGCTCTTCAAGCTCCAAATACCATCTCTCGTTGAACTCGGTGTGTTTTCAAGTGTGAACCAACTCACGGTTCCCCAGCAAAGAGCCACAAACAAGAAAGCCTTCCCAGTCAAGGATAAGGGCTTCATTATAACAACGTAAATACCTTGCGGATCTTACACGGTGTGACTATAGGCGGTTTGTATGACCGATTTGAACTGGTTATGTGCTCGGTCTGTGGGCACTTTGTCCCCCAGCCCCCAGCCCCCAGCCCCAAGTTCCATTTTGTGTCACTTTCGGAATTCCGGGGCCATTAAGTCAGGACCTCAGGACCTCAGGACTCAGAACGATCAACAGCCCAGTTCGAAGCTATAGTATAGTGAATCGGTCGGTATACAGCAAAATAAATATTAAAAAAAATGCATGTAGTGTAATGTAATTAACTTTTTACATATGATAATGTACAAGTATAACCGAGGATGAAGATCGTGACATCTCAGCTATGGTTTTGAACATACTCCTGGGCTTTGGCCTTCACATGGTCAGCTGCCTTGGTATCACCCTTGGTTTCTTCAAAGGACAACCATTTACCAAAGAAGAACTTGGCCTGCTTACGAGTAATCTTTCTTGCAAGCACTCTCTCAAACAGATCTTCAGTCTTCTGTTTGTCACCAGCCTTGATCTCCTGGTCAATATAAACGTTCCAGAGATCAATACGCTTCGGAACATCGGCAAGAAGACCCTCAAACAAGGTTCTACCTTGTTCTGGGTCGCCCTTGGAGAACTCGAGCTGGGCAAACTTTTTCACAACCTCAATGTGCTCACGCTTTGGTAAGATATTCAATGCAGAGGCCAAGGCCTCACGAGCTTTCTCGGACTGAGAACGGTCAAGCAAGTAGGACCCGTAGCTCGTCCAAACAGAAACAGAAGACTTACCAAACTTCTTGGTCATCACCTTGAACAAAGCATCAGCCCTGCTAAACTTCTCAGACATGATATAGATACTCGACATCTTCTGGTGCATCGTAAGAGGCTCCATGTACTCGTTAGCACGCTTGAAAGTCTCCTCCAGGGTGTCGTCGGTACCAAAAGTATTCTCCAAGTTGAGGAGAGCGATCCAGATATTCAACTTCTCTTCCTCCTCACGATAACTGATGGTCTTGAGGGCACGCTCACCAATCTCACGAGCCTTTTCCACTTCACTTAACTGCAATTGGAAGGCCATGTAGTTCATCCAAGCGATCGAAGAGTTAGGGTTACCAATGATGAGCCTCTCAAAGTCAGCAGTGGACTGTGGTGCCTTGGTGTTAATGTCACCAGTAGAGTCCTCAACAGCCTGCTTAGATTTCTTCTTCTTCTTGGTTCTCAACTCAGCAAAGCCCTCATCATCACTGGACTCATCGTCCTGGGCCTGGTCAAGAATGGAAGCAGTCCAGTCGAAGCCGCTGGCCAGGCCAGAAGAAGCAACAATAGCACCAGCGCCAGCTTCAGTTTCGTCATCACTATCCATATTTTGGTCCTCATCATCACTGTTCTCAGCGTTGTTGAAGGCAGAGTTATCCATTTCATCTTCGTCAATCTCCTCCTGAGCATCAGACTCAGATTCAAAGTCTTCAGCGTCAGACACTGGAGCAACGTCGCTATCAGCAGCATCGGCCATCTCCGCATCCTCACTGAAGTAAGATGCCTTCATACCCAAGGACAGCTGCTTCTTCTTCTCATCAATAGCCATAACCTTGACCTTGACTCTGTCACCTTCACCAAAGAGAGCTTCCAAGTTCTGGACAGCATTGTCGGAGATCTGAGAGTGATGGCACAAACCACTGACGTTCAAAGTACCATCAAGCTTGACAAAGACACCAAAGTCAGTGACTCTCTTGACAGAACCCTCAAACACATCACCAATGACAAGATCTTCGAAACGTTTCAAAATGTTCAGGTCACCGTTAACCTCAGACTCCTTCAAGGTAAGAGTGACGTTACCCTCAGAGTCAGCGTTCACAACTCTACCAATAACAGGCATGTGGACCTTGTAGAATTTCTTCCAGTCCTTGATGAAAGAGTCAGAGAGGTTACTGACCTTTACATAGGCAGTAACAGTACGACCAACGGAAATGAACAGACCTTTATCGGTGACATTCTTGACAAACCCACGGACAATATCACCACGCTTCAGATCTTCAGAGTTCTCAACAAGCGTATCAGAAGATCCAGCAGTACGAAGACTGACATAGATCTTCTTGTTAGCGGAGTCCACTTCCAACACCTTTGCGGAGCAGATGTCGTTCTTGGTAAAAACGTCCTCGAGCCTCTTGGTGTAGTCATCAAGGGCGTCTGTGATGAAGGAAAGAGCTGTGATGTTCTGAGAGATCTCAACAACAACGAAGTTCTCAGAAACTCTGATAATGCGGACAGGGAAGGCATCACCAACATTGACATCATCAATAGATGTTATGGTGTCATCTCTTGTGGTGAGACGTACAGAGTTGTGCTCAGTGTCAATCTCCTTGACCGTAGCCTTGAGCGCACAACCGACTGGGAAGGACTGATCAATGTTGTCCAGGCTGGATGGGTCCTTGGTAATATCCATGTAGGATATTCTGCCTCTCACAGTTGGGGAGACACTCACAAAGAAGAACCCGGTGGTGGAGTTGTTGATAAAGACGAGCTGTTCGGAACCAATGGACAGACCCTCCAAAGACAATGGCTCGAAGGAAGCCTTAGAGATGTCCGATGACTTGGCAGTGAGCTCCAAGATTGCATCCTTGGACTTTCTGTGAGACACTGGCAAGAACCTGTGGCTGCGGGCATCGTGGTAGCCAATGACCTTAACCTTAATCGTGTCACCCTTGGAGAACTGAGAAAGTGGGTGCTTCTTGTCCTGGATCTCTCTGTAAGAATCAAACACTTGTGAGATGTCAATACGACCCTGAATGTTGTCAGCCAACTGTACGTTCAACTGAGTCTGCTTAACACTCTTGATACGAGCCTCAGTGACTCTACCAGCGACAAGGTCATCAATGCTCTTGATCGTTTTGTCCACAGGGTTTACAGCAGCAACATAATTGTTGGACTTCTTCTCCTTCATCGTCAGCAAGAAACGCTTATGCTCCTCATCAACACGAAGAACTCTGACGGAGACAGATTGGTTGACATGGAAGACACGAGTAAGAGAATCCACAGGACGGTCTGTGGCATACTTTGCAAGGATGAGACCAACCAGCTTAGAGCCAAAACCGACAAACACACCCTTATCAGTCACAGACTTAACATAACCTGGAATAAGCTCATCTCCAATGCTGATATCGTTGAATTTGACAGGCAAAGTTTCAGCTTTGGCAGCGGCGATGAGACTCTTCTTGGCAGAAAGGTTGAAGATTCTAGAACGAGCATCCTTGTCCAACACAAGACCCTCAATCGAGGATCCGACGGCTGTTCTCTTCAAAATAGCTCGGTTCTGCTCAAAGTTGCCGTCAGACAAGTGACCGGCAAAGATGACACCTCTAAGGTTGTTTCCTGGAAGCTCAACAACAACAGAGTCCTTGGTCTTCTCAACAACTTGGGCAGAAATCACAGATCTGCCAACCACAAGATCACTGAGTGCCTGCTTCTGAGCCTCAGTGGACTCAGCAGAGAGTCTACAACTCACCGTAGCTCTCTTTGTTTCTGGGTCCACAGAGCTGATTCTAACAGTGACAGTCTGTCCGAGGCGAAGATGGTCCTCTGGGGCCTTAACGAAAGTCTCACTGATCTCAGACTTTGGCAAAAATGCCTTTACTGAACCGAAGAAGGAAACGATCGCACCACTTGGCTTGAAAGCGTAGATGGTAGCCGAAGTTCTGTCACCAACCTTAAGATCATCAAAGGACGTGATGACATTCTCAACACCAACAAGGGACTTCTTCAAAGTCAAAAAGATCTCAGACTTGAACTCAGATACGCTCAAGACACGACCCTTCACCTTAGAGCCTATTTTGAACTTTCTCTCTGGATAAATGAGCTTAGCATCGCTCATATGGGATGGTTCCACCTTGGCCTCGTACTTGTCAAAGATCTTGACTTGAAGTCCGGATTCAGATGCAAATACCACCTCGGCACTAACCAGCTCACCAACAGGAACATCCTGTGGTCTGAGGTACTTTTGACTAATGACCGTAGGATCCAAAGTCAATGTGTAATGCTGGTCGAGCTGGGAGAATCCGAGCACTCTAGCCTTGTGGGAAGATCCTGGTGCATAAAACACAGGAAGGTTAGAAGCCTTACTATCGATTCTGGACAAATGGATCTGGCCAAATCTGTCACCTGTGATGGAGACGTAGATATAGTTCGAGTCCTGGCCCTTAACCTCGACACTGTCAAAGACATGACCAATTGGGAAAGCAGAGAGAGCCTCTTCAGCGGATGTGATCTCCATGTTCAGTGTGTTCGGTGTTAAAGAGATCATTAGCCTTTTAGCGTCACCAACGACAAGAACAGCCGTAACACGGGCTTTGATCTTAGATCCAACAGCGTACTTGTGCTTGAGATCGTTGATAGAGTAAGCACCACAGTGGGCCAAATTGGCAGTACAATCAATCATACCATAAGCCTTGGTGATGAGACCATCAGCTTTCACATCACTGACGAGAGCCTCAATAAGGTTTCCAGGAACAATTGCATCCACGGACGAGATGGTGGAGATTGGAACCTTCTTGTTGGCGTTTAGTTTCACCGTAAGTGTACGAGCAGTCTTGTTGGAAATCGTGGCAAGGAAGACAGAACCAATTTCAAGCGATTCGAGCTCCAAGCCACCGTGGGCAATCTCCTTCTTCGAGATGAACCCTCCGATCTCCTTACCCGTGTCCAAGATGGCACCATGATCTTCAATGGACTTCACAGAGACTTGGATCGTCACATTTGTGACAAGATCCTCGTCTTCAAGAGGTTTGTTTACTCTCTCAGGCTCAATGGACAATTGAATTCTCTTTTTCTGGTTCTTCTTTTTGTTTGCAGTGGAAACGGATTCAAGCACCACTGCCCGAAGCCACTGACCAACCTTGAACATCTTGGAAAGCTCTGGAATGGACTTGCTCTTGCTGACACCTGAAGTGATAGTGCTTGGCAATGCCTCGTCGTCTTCCTCTTCAGATTCCTCGTCCTCGCTGGCATCAATTTCTTCAAGTGACTTTGTCAAAGATTGAGAAATGCTTGTGATAGGAATGTAACCAACAAGGTTATCTGGAAGTGAGAGAACCATATCTATACGGTTGATCTCAGTAATCTGCCCTAGTACAAGAGTACCAGCCATGAGTCTCTTGTAGGACAGACTCTCAATCATGATATCTGGCTTGTCATTGTCTGTGATGATGGAACCGGCCTTCTTTGATGTCTTCTTCTTTTTGTTTGGTCTCTGATTTCCGTCACTCTTGGTGGCAACAGCAGAGCTCGTGGAATCATCGTTAGCAAAAAGAACATCTCTTGCAGCCTCATTGGCAACCTCCTTCAGCTCAAGTGCAGAGAGTGCAGAAGCACCACCTCTTGGGAAAGCCATGTCACTTTGATCAAGCATCGATTTGGAAGGTGCTGTGGTAGTGTCCTCCCGAACGAGTGGAGACTCCTTCTTTGTGGAGTCCACGTCAGACCTTCTTCTCTTAGAAGCCATCTTGTCGTAAGAAGAAAAAAAAGACTTAAAGAGGCACTAATATGGTGTTGCTAAAAGTTTGATCGAGCCGATAACGTTACTAAAAACAACATGTATACTGTTAGAAAAATTTATACAAAAGGCGTGCGCGAACCGTCCCAATTGGGAAGCGGGCGATGAGCTGGTGCTAATCGTATAGTGATGAGGTTTAAGATTATGTATTTTTTTTTTACAGACAATGAAGAGCCGAGTAGACAGATATAACTACATTCGAATTTATATTGATAATAAAACCGTGTGATTGTGTTTGGGGGGTGTCCCATCATTTCAGCCTCGAGTGATTTCGGACATGGGGCTAGATCAACAAGTACATCACAAAAGCTGAGAAACAACCTTGGCGAGTCTCGAGGTGGAAACCTCCTCGATGGCAGCATCCTTGATGAGGAGCTTAGCCTGCTTGTTCTGGGCGTATCTCTGTGCAATGGTCTTGAAGTTAGCCTCGTCAACAAGACTACCGAGTGATTTGTTTTTGGCCTCAAATTCCTCGAGCTTGTTAGCTACCAGAAGTTCGTAAAGACCAACAAGGCTCTGAATCTTGCTGCTATACTCCGACTCAGTCTTGTTGGACAACACGTAAGAAGGCAAAAGGTGAAGATAAAGGGTGAAATCTGGGTCCTGATACTGGGTCAAGCCTTTCACGAGGATCTTGATTGTGGAGTCTTCTCTCTCAACGGAGGACTCATCACTGAGTTCGTAAAGTTTGAGAAGTGCCAGATTGGAGTTGAGATCGCTATAGTTGTTCTCGTACTGATCCTGAAGGTACTCTTCGAGGTCTTTGATAACGGACGCATCGTATCTCTTGAGTGTGTTGAGAATCTCGTCCACGCTGCTTGGTCTTTGCGGTGGCTTTGATACCAGTCTGTTGTCGGTCATTGTGTATTTGCGTTCTTATGCGTATGTTCCAGTGGTCGATTCACACCGTTCAATCAAGGTATTCAACAGGATAAATATACAACAATCTTGTTGGTTTATCATTTTTGTTGTTGATCCCACCAACTGGCGCCTCTGAAAAATTGCCGATCACTGAATTGTTCGCGCCCTAACCACCAATCGCTACTACAGGCTCTCTCTGTATGTACAAATGAATGATCACCATTTCATTTTTGTTGGTTGCCGTCGGCCTACAAAAAGAGATATTCTGAGGTCGTTTCATAGCGTCGTTATTCATTAGTCTTGTAGTGTTAATTCACATAGCCTGCAAATAAGCGTTTAATTAGCGGCATTTCTCATGGAAAGGAAGCAGTTCCAGATGACACCGACTGGTTCCAAGTTGCGTTAGTATTGGTTTTTCAAAGCAGTAACACAAGAGAGATAAGATACTTACTTGACGAAGAGAAGGGAACTTGGAATCTGGGAGGCATAACGAGAAAGTTGATGAATTGTACCAGTGGCCAGATACACCAATTAACAGCCAACGTGCTCAGATAGATCTTGCTTATTTTCTCTGAGAGTGTCACCTTATCCCCACCCTCAAGGACAAAGTTGGAGTAAGTGAAGAAACAAAACAGTGAAACTGGAGAAAAGAACAACTGATCTGAAAGGACTCTTTCCAGAACAGACACTAGTGTTGGATCAGCGGTGAAAAAATGGTTCAAAATCCAATACCATGTCACTTGAACAAATGCCATATTCGAGCCCCAAAACACAAAGCCCAAGAATCTACGGAGGTTGAACACATCCTTATCCGTCTGCTCTGATAATAGCTGATACTGAGTGTGCAGAGATGTCAGACTGTTGTGCCTCCGCCGATTTCCTCTGGTGTCACCATAATCGGCATAGAAAGAATCATCAGGTTGATCTCTGAATCCGAGTTGCGGGCTCTGTTGATAGTATTCGAGTGAAATAGTCGAGGACACTGACATGTTCCTCTCCCGACGTTTCCTGGAGATGAGTTCAAGAACACAAGATATGCTCTGAGCCAAAGTGTCTGACAGACCAAAAAGGAGTGCATTTGTAGTTATCATAGTTAACAAGACACTCCGGTTGTACATCGTCTCATAACTGTGAATCAGCTTGTAAAGAAGCCCGAGGAACGTGAGAAGCATCACCCAGTTGAGTGGTGGTAGATAAAGCAATGTAAAATGGGACTGATACTTAATAAGCCGGTAAACAATAGACTCCTTGAACTTTGTATTGAAGGAGAGCACGGACTGGTTATCATCATGTGTAACACCAACTGATAGCTCTGGTAGCCCTTCCAGCGACTCCTCCTCATCAGGAAGCTTTATTACCATTTCTCTAAGCTGCTTGTGGACTGCGTGTCAACAACCTCCTGATCCAAACAATTCAATGGTTTATAGGAATGTGTCAGTTTAAACACACAATCTCGCCCCTTTATCGTATAGATCCTGCTTCGCGCTATTGTTCCCTAGCTAGGGCAGCGCATACTCTGCACGTGATATGTAAGGATATCCTTAGGTCTTCAGACCTGTTATTACGCGTGAGTATGTATAAGATCAGCTAGTCCTAGTGAACTTTTCAGCATGGACCTGTTCGCGCCCTCTTTGCCCTCTCCAAGTCTCCACGATCCTCCAGAGTTTTGGCTGAGCGCGACGACCCCCCGGCTCACAGCCAAAATGTACGGAACTGGAGCTTGGGGCCATGTTAGGGGACACACCCGCGAAAAAAAATTGCACTGTCCCAGGAAGAGTCCGACGCCGTGAAAAGTAAAAGTTCAACTAATTCATCACACACACATTGTGAGCACACTATATCAATAAGTCATCGAACCTATAGAACAAAATGCTGATTCCAAAGGACGACAGAGACAAGATTCACAAGTACTTGTTCAGTGGTATGTGACAATCGCTACCAGCCAAATTCAACCCAAAGCTTATCCCGTACGAAGACCCGCATCATAATCAGAGTTCAGAACAAGAAAGAGACGAAGACAAACGTACACTCACGAAACACAAGCGTTCATGCAAAATAAGAAATCAGAAGTGGACTAGACAGTATAGTGGAGTATGATGCCGAGAAATCTGGTGCACTTCAACTGAGGAATGCCCACACTGTGAGACTCTTGGTTATGTGCCGCATATCTATCTTAGAAAAACCAGCTGGCAACTGTCTGGAGCTTTCAAAGTGTGATGGTCTGTCTCACTAGTTCTTTCTTGAGTTATACTTCCATTGGTAGTGTTCTTTTTACCACTGCATCTGTCCAGACATACCGTGACTAATTATCATTCATTTCATCAATCGATACCATCTGAGAGGGATAAACTTCCAGGGTTGTAACAAGGGCTCACTGAATATCAACCAGAGATACTAACTAAATTACAGAGGGTGTTGTTGTTGCTAAGAAGGACTTCAACCAGGCCAAGCACGAGGACATCGACACTAAGAACTTGTTCGTCATCAAGGCCTTGCAGTCTTTGACCTCTAAGGGTTACGTTAAGACCCAGTTCTCTTGGCAATACTACTACTACACTCTCACTGATGAGGGTGTTGAGTACTTGCGTGAGTACTTGCATGTCCCAGAGGGTATCTTGCCACAGACCAGATTGCAGGAGTCTGCCCCAGAGAGACCAGGTAGAAGAGGTGGTTTCCAGAGAAGAAACTAAGTTGACTTTTACGGTTATGTGTATTTTGTAAAAAGGTGATATAATCTCGAGGAAGCTGTTCGGATAAGTGAGTGTCATCATCGTAGCATTAAGATCATAACTATTGAATTTGTATTTGTGTGGGGAACCCTAGTGAGAAGTCACGTGGAGATCGGTAGGGCATTGAGGGATTCAATTTTTATTACGCGAACTTTCAAAGAGTGGGAGCTGAGTCGTGAAAAGTTGAAGGGTTAATCGTACTAGTTAAAGCAAAGGGCAAGTAATATCCCGGTCATACAATAGCAGTTACACAGCTAATATGAAGTTGAACATTGCTTACCCAGCCAACGGGTCTCAGAAGACCTTTGAGATTGACGATGAGCACCGTCTCCGTGTCTTCTACGAGAAGAGAATCGGCCAGGAGGTTGAGGGTGACTCTGTCGGTGACGAGTTCAAGGGCTACCTCTTCAAGGTCACTGGTGGTAACGACAAGCAGGGTTTCCCAATGAAGCAGGGTGTCCTCTTGCCAAACCGTGTCAAGTTGCTCCTCACCAAGGACGTTTCTTGTTACAGAGCCAGAAGAACTGGTGAGAGAAAGAGAAAGTCTGTCAGAGGTGCCATTGTCGGCCCAGATCTCGCTGTCTTGTCCCTTGTCATTGTTAAGCAGGGTGACAACGAGCTCGAGGGTTTGACCGACACTCAGGTTCCAAAGAGATTGGGCCCAAAGAGAGCCAACAACATCAGAAAGTTTTTTGGCTTATCCAAGGAGGATGACGTTAGACAATACGTTATTAGAAGAGAGATTGTCAAGGGTGAGAAGAAGTTCACCAAGGCCCCAAGGATTCAGCGCCTTGTCACTCCACAGACCTTACAGAGAAAGAGAGCTTTGAAGGCCTTGAAGGTCAAGAATGCTCAGGCTCAAAAGGACGCTGCTGCTGAGTACGCTCAGTTGTTGGCTAAGAGATTGCATGAACGTAAGGCCGAGAAGGCCGAGGTCAAAAAGAGAAGAGCTTCCTCTTTGAAGGCTGCTCAGGCTTAATGAGTTCACGAACAGAAAACACAAAGCACACAAAACAGAAACACATAGCTGATAAGTGGATCATATACGTCCTGTGGCATATGTGATTATGATCGTGGTTGGTCCATACGAAGACCAGCTGTTCCATGGATCCCAGGCTTTGCTCTACGCATTGGCTTTCTTGTAAATTAGTTGGAATAATTGAAAGGTTAGATACGATACACATGTAGCTGAATTTTGGAGTGATGGATTTATAGCTGCTCCATCCGCCTAGATCCAGATCGCGGCTTTATGCGCGACTGCGCCAGCCTTTGAGAGAGTAGGCCGACTGGCTGTGTACCAATCACGTCCCCATCCAGAGTGCACTTTTGACTGGAGTAGCGGGGCTTAAATCGTACAATCCGAGGAATCACACACCATTTGACACCTCGCCAATAAATAGGCCATGGCCGGAGACGACCTTATGGTAAGTTCAACCATTTTCTACTTCGTTCTTCTCAGACCGTTGCCAGGAACACCACCGTACTAACTCAACTATGAAGAACTTCCCAACGCCAGCTGAAGCTTTTGGAAGGGCACCACAATCAAGCCATCAGAGGAGAGTAACACCATCTCAACCCAACTCTTCCCGTCATACTCCGACAATGGGCTCTGGCGGGATGCAACCACAACGTTTGCCGTCTCAGCAGTACATCAACTACGGCCCACCTCAGCGAAGCCAGCAGCAGCAGCAGCAGCAACAACAACAGCAAATAGGTTATGGAACAAAGCCTGCTGTTCACCAGGTTCCATCAATCCCACAGCCCCATTTCTATGCGAGCAGAGGAGAGAGCATTGTGATGTCAGAGTCTCCCATCTCAAGATCATCTACACAGCATTCCATTTACTCGCAACAACAGAGCTTTAACAACGGACAGAACGGCTTCAACGGCGGTACACCGAATCCACACACACCGCACACACATCAGGTACCAATCGTTCCACAGCAATCGCCAGCACAGCTGTTGGAGAGGCAGCTGCGAGATATCTTTGACAGAGCCGATAGAAACAGAGACGGCAAATTGACAGAGGAGGAGCTCGGCACCGCATTGCTCAACAACGATGGTTCGCAGTTCAATTCCAGTACGCTGAAGCTGATGATCCGCTTATTTGATGCCGATGACTCGAGTACTATCGAGTTTAGGGAGTTTTATGATTTGTGGACATACATCTTGCACTGGAGAAAGGCATTCCAGAGATATGACACCAACCAGAACGGAAAGATCTCATTTGGGGAGTACCAGAAGGCACTAGAGAGCTTTGGCTATCGCTTACCGACGGATATCGTTCTTTTTGTGTTCCAAAAGTTTGGTGAATTTAATTCTAACAAGCCAATGTCTCTGAGGTTCGATATGTTCGTTGAGAGCTTGATCTGGTTGCTCCGCTGTACTAATATATTCAAGAAGTTTGACTCACAAGGAAATGGAATTGCCACGATTCCATTCCAGGACTTTGTTCACGAGTTCATTTCATTTATTTGAGCTGTTATGTGTTATGGTCTATCCCCATGTAAACGCGCGACAGCTCACATACTGAAACAAGTTTGTGCTGAGTTTCGTATTTTAATGGCACGTTAGTCAGTTTTGTAACTTATAGTATTAAAATAGTTTTTTTACATCTACAAATTTTGCAAAGTCCTCAAACGTCAGGGGCCATGAGGAGGTCTGGGGTCTGGGGTGGTGTTCAGGATTCAAAGGCCCTACGGCCGGATAAAAGGCACTCACGATCGTATGAGATAAGTGATCTAAGGTGTAAACAATCCATATCTATACGTTAATATCGGATATGTGAAATGAATATAATTCATCACCGATTTGACATGCTAGACCAAAAAGCAACTAAGCAAGAGATAGCGATATCAATGTGTCACCTAAATTTATATTTCCAGTCCGGTGCCTGGCGCGGGTCGCGGATTGTGCATTATTTTGTTCTTATCAGCTTACATATCCTATTTTGGTGGGGAGTTGCGACCCTCTGACGAAGGAGACTTTAGATCGGTGGCGGTCGTTACTCAAAGCGTACATGCGAGGGATTGGAGTGTTACACACTGTAAACCGTGACCATATATAAATACCGGGGTTAATGGCGCATTGAAAGTTCTGACCTCCAGATGAGGTGCAAAGAGTGTCTACCAACCCCATCTTTCCTTATGAGTGAGAAAGATAACGAGGTCGTTGAGATCGTCAGCACGGGGTCTGACCTCGAGAACAACGAGTCCCCTGAAAGAAGAGTCATTGATACAGAGGGTGCAGACATCGCACTTAAGCTATTTGAGGAGTACGAAGAAGAAGCTGGGGAGCTAACACCAGAGATCGAATCTAAGCTCAGATGGAAGATTTGGCTCAAGATTTTCCCCGTTGTGTTTTGTGTCAATTTCATGCTCTTTCTTGACAAAAACGCTATGGGATATGGTGCCCTGCTGGGTTTGTTTGAGGACACTGGTTTAGACCAGGCCTCATACAATAACACCACGACAATCTTCTATGTGGGGTATATGATTGGGCAAGTTCCAAGTCACTATGCCTTCCAGAGAGTCAAAATGTCACACTATGTTACCGGAGTGACTTTGATTTGGGCTTTTGTTACGCTGATACAACTCACTGCAAAGAACTTTTCTCAGCTTGCAGCAATCAGATTCTTCCTGGGCCTCTTCGAAAGTGGTGTTACCCCATGTCTTGAGCACACCATTGCAATGTGGTTCACTCCGGCAGAGCAAGCTATTGTGGCCCCCTTGTTTTGGATTAGCTGTATCGCTCAAGGAATCCCTGGAGGCCTAATCTCATACGGTATTCAGTATATTCCAAATGTCCGTCCTTGGAAAGTTTACTGGGGTATCATTGGAGCCATGACTTTTATTCTCTCCCTCAGCGCATTCTTCTTCTATCCAGACAATCCAGCCACCTACAGATTCTTTACCCCTGTGGAGCGTGTCCATGTGATTAAGAGAATTAAGGCACACACCAATTCATCAATTGAACAGAAAACCATGAAGAAAGAGCAGATCATCGAGGCCTTGAAGGACCCGATCACCTGGCTATTTGCACTATTCGTGTTTTTGAACATGTTGGTGAACAACGTGATCTTGCAATCATCGATCATCTACAAGAACTTGGGATTCTCGAATCTTCAGTCTACTTTGGTGTCTGTTGCATCTTCAGGGTGGAGCACGGTTGCTTCTATAGCCGGTGCAGTATTACTGTCCATCTTCAAGGCTCAAACGGCCAATGTGGCCACATGCTTTTCGATGATTGGCCTTCTCGGTGGTATTCTCTGTGTTTCTCTTCCACTCCATAGCAGTTATGGAATCTTGGCTGGTGTTTTCCTTACGAACTGCAATGGAATCACTTTCATTGCCTCTTTCTCTTGGGCACAATCATCTGCTGCCGGTTACACTAAGAGGTTGGTGAGAACTGTGATCTGGTCTATATCTTATGCTGTTGTCAATTTGATTGCACCACAGATTTGGAGAGCTAAAGACATGCCAAGATACTACCCTGCTTGGATCACTATTATCATTGGAACTTTCGTTATGTCACCTCTTATCTTGCAGACCATCAGATTCATCTTGAGCAGAAGAAACAAGCTGAGACGCCAGTATTTGGAAGACATCAGAACAGGTAAGATCTCGGATGAGATAGGCATTGTATCGACTATGAACTCTGAAGGAGACCTTGTGGAGAAAGAGGTAGACGTCTCGATGCTGGATCTTACCGATTTGCAGAACAAGAAGTTCATTTATCCGTTGTAATTTGTTGGCATGGCTTGGTATATAGTAGGACTAGTTTTTGGAGTTTATTCTTATAAGGTATTGGAGAATGTGTATAGTAGAGGCTATAAAATGCTGACAATAAAGCTCAAGTTAGAATCCCAAAAACATAAAACAGAGAGCCTATATGATAGTTTGGGTTTGGGCTTAAGTGAAAGTCTATATGAGTCTGTCTCAATGACGAAGACTCGGTGATAGTACCAAATAAGCTTGATTATAATATACATAGATAAAGGCGATGGACTGAGCCATGAGGGAAGAACCACGTATATAGGTAGTGCGGATGGACGAGTGGTGCAGTGGAATGCTGCGCCTTATATCCATGTGTGTAACAGCCTACAACGAGGCCCTGAGTGATTAGCCCCTGTGTTCTGTGCAGTTACGGCTGATGCGTGGTGGTCAGGGCTCTCATTTCGAGAGCTAGGAGAGCCCTAGAGGTGCCACACTGTAAACAATCCGATCCCGGTCCAATACGCTCAGGGCGGTGGAATGGGAGAATCCACAATATCAGGGGGTGCGGTTATCATGCCCAAACTGGTAGCCAGCGCGACGCCCAGATATCTCCTGAAACGTTTCCTGAGATTGCAGTCCCAATCAGGATCTGGGGGCGTCTGAAGTAAGCGAAACCACTGGTAAAAACGGCCTATATATATATATATATATATACATTTGTACATGCCGTGTCAAGCTTAAGATGCGCACAAAACCTCTAAGAGCAGTGTCTCAGAGTTGAAATGAAAGAGGCCTTCTTGGGAATCTTACAGGTGGCCACATCCTTCCACAGACCTCTAGGGGACGTTGGCAACTTGGACACTTGGACCATCCCTGTAAAGATCCGTGTTGTCACAGAAACGGCCAACGACGATGTTGTAAGAGAATCAAAGAGCTACAAAGACTCATTTGTGGAGGCGTGGGTTAGTGTTGCAAAGGAACTCGTTGACGAAGGCGCTGTCGCCATTATCACCTCGTGTGGATTCCTTGCCACTCTTCATCCAATTCTGCAGGCTAGAATACCAGTCCCAGTAGGTACATCGTCCCTAGTGCAGATCCCCTGGGCTCAGCGGATAATTCCTTCCGGCAAGAAGCTGGGAATCATTACATTTGATGCTGAGCATCTTGGATCGGAGCATTTGAAGGCCGTTGGAGTTGATTATGAGGTGCCTATCGTTGGAGTCAAGCAGGGCGGGATATTTCACCAGGTTTTGAGGGAAGGCCTTGAGTATGATGCCAAGGGCATAGAGTCTGAAGTCGTTGAGGCAGCCGAGGATCTGGTGAGACAAAACCCTGATATTGGTGGTCTAATTCTGGAGTGCACAAACATCCCTCCGTTCAAACGTGCCATCTACGAGAAGCTTGGACTTCCAATATGGGATATCATTACCCTGGGTAACTATCTATACAGTATCTCGTACCCTCAGAAGTTCTGACAATTACACATTTGCCCATTTGGTAATCGCTTTGCGTAGTCTTCCTCCTCCCACTCATCCTTCCCGCGATCGGACAAAGGCGGACTAAAATCTTGGAATCGATTTGTTTTGATCTGCCACACACATGTATATACCACTGACCTTGAACACAGGCTTCAAATCGACTTACTTTATTTATCCAGAGTGATAAGGGCCGATGTCAGATTCATGGCAGGACGTTCCAGATGACACTAATGGGTCCAATAGCTACCATGATGGTGTCACAGAGTTCTCACAGGGTAAGTTCTTCAGGGTCAGTCAAGAGGAGGTGGGGTCACTCGTCACTCTCAAACCAATAGAGAATTAAGTGTTAACACCAGTACAGGACAAAAAGATGCCGAAGATCTCGGTTTGACTGATATTGGGACCTTGGGCTCGTGGTCTGTATCCTCGTACAAAGCGGGGAGTGGGATAAAGGAGCTTCGGGAAGACTCGCCGATGTCATATTGGCAATCCGATGGAACACAGCCACATCACCTTGATGTCCGTTTCTCCAAGAAGGTAACCATTGACCGAATCTCAATCTTCACTGACTACTCACTTGACGAGTCTTACACTCCATCAAAAATTGTGGTGCTTGCGGGTAATGGAGTCCACGATCTCGTTGAGGTTATATCCCTCGATCTTGAACAGCCAACGGGATGGACACATGTGATCTTTGATGGAATGGAGGAGGGTGTCAAGGAAGGACTACCGACCTTCTTGGTGAGGTTGAGCATTGTGGCCAACCACCAGCATGGTAAGGATACACATCTGAGGTCTGCCAAGATATACGCATCGCAGACTGTCTTCACTTTGGATTCCACGGTTCTCGGCCCATTCACCAGTAGGAAACTGTTATCGGAATCCATAATACGCTGAGTATCAAATTACACAGGAAGCTGGAATAGCCCTTGGAATTGTATAATCAGGAATGCTTTGTTTTCTACTAAGAATCAGAGAGTCTCGAACTCAACGTGACACAGACATCTGAGACTTGGGGGGAAAGGACATTCGAGCAGTAAAAGGTTCACTTTTTCGTGCCTCTATTATACGCGGGCTCAAAACTATCGAGGTAACTGTGAAGGTCACACTGTACTTCAACAAATGTTACATGCTAGTTCCTTATGTCTCGAGCTAAATTGAATGTGGCCAGTCTCGAATACCATACCGAAGCTGATATCAAGCAGCTTTACTTGCTAAAACTCTTGAGGACAATCTGGGTTTACCAAAACTACATCTCTTATGTACCAACCCTCAGCAGGGACATAGACTGGATTCTATCTGAGATCGATTTGGAATTGAATTGGTACATACATCTTGGAATGTGGCGGTGGTACCCTTTCTTCCTTGCTGCTCGTACCATCTTGAAGAGTAACGAGAAGCTCTTTGTGATTTACGCTAAAGCTGTGAGAAAGTAAACTGGTTATGATATGATTGTTAACTCTGTTCGCTGCGTTGGCCCGCCTACTGTCTCGGATGAACAACTGGAGGGGGTGGGATTGGTTCATTGCATATTGAAAGTTTGTGGGTAAGTCATCGAAGCTCATTCCTGTGGAGACTTCAATGATGTTTTGCCCTTTCCGAGTGTCTTCTAAGCTCAGTATCCCGTTGTTAATTGCGGCTTGACTGCGAGAGCTTATCCTACCCATTGGCGGACTATCCCGACAGCATGTAACTCTGATGTACCCCCTGTCTACACAGTTATGGTTGCGGAGTCCAAGTGTGACTACCTACTGTAATGTGTAATGAGGGCATTGGCTGCTAAGATTGGCTGCATTGTGGACCTCGCCAACTCCCACTCATGACAGCGGAGCTTTTAGAGAACATTGAGGATCTCAGTCCAGAGAAGATGACTATTCCGTTCAAAAATGAGAGCATTGTTGCTCGTGTTGATCGAGAGTTTGTCTGTTATGCTATGCTCCTGACCTTATCAATGTTGGAGATGGTGTTTGTTCTGGGGATTGATCCTAGTAACAAGTGGACTAATACTGAGAACATTCTCTCCTTTGGTGGTCCTCTTGGCTTTGATCTTTTAGAGGTGGAGTACAACGTATCAGAGCCCTGTGTCGGTTATCGATGAGTATTGTACTTGTTAGCACGCATAAAACACATTCATTCAATGATGTGGAAAAGGGATGTTAGACATGTAGTTGCAATACGTATAGTGATTTGACCTTTAAAATGGCCACCTGACCACAAGATATTACTGATATGGGACGAAAGGGGTCAACATGGATGCCGTAAGAGTCTATAATCCAATGATCTGAGTTCACGATCGTTCATGCCTTTAGCACCATGTCAGTTTCACCCCACTAGTGCAGCTTATTATGGCGTACATGTATTGATTCCAAGGGCCAACGCAGTAGGAACGTATATGTCACGACACAGCAGTTTATGAAGGGTAGTCATGTTTCAGTTCTTAGCAATATGCTGCTGGTTTCGAGAATCTCTGCTGTTGATTTGGAACACTAGCTGAATTCAAATCTGTAATTCGGAAGGCCCCTTCACTGCTGGGTCAGTCATTGTCTATCGTTCATAGTTATAGCATGATCATGTAACATGGAAGCTACAAGTAATTGGCAGGCCACGACCAGGAGCTGATTGCCTCGGTTATCAATTTCACCAAAAAAGACCCATGAAGGACTCACAGGAGGTCTCTGTGGCTTGACAGTGGCTGGTGTCACGACAGGGCTCACGTTTTTGGCGCGCGCACTCAACATGCGGCGTTATGGCGCTGGGTTCTTATAGCAGCTATTTATATAACAACCAAGACATGCGCAGCTGGATAAGATTGTGTCAATTACCGATTACCGATTACCGATTACCTCAAATGATCTCTCTATCTTTATTGTGCCACCTCATACTCCAATGTTAGACAAATCAGGGCCCTTATAATTGATGGGACAGTCACAGACACCTACATGGCGTCATGACAGGTGCGAGACACATTGCTTGCTACCACTTTCGTATTAAATCAATGAACTTTTTGACTTGGAAACCACATTGACAATATATACACACGAGATCAAATACCTATTGACAATGAAGAAGCCTAGATTGGACTTCTCTAGATACACTACGTTCGAAGACCCCAAATGGTACCCCAAACTCATCACTCCAATGGGAGCAATCCAGTGGAATACGGGCAAGAGGCCTCTCCCTATCACCCTTTTGCAAGAGAAGTACAAGGAGCAACCAGTTGACCCGAACGAAAAGCATCTGGTCCATTGGTTCCGTGCGGACTTGAGAGTGCAAGATAACACTGCACTCTACCACTTAGTTGAAGAGGCCCGAAAGATTGGTGCTCGTCCTATCGGCCTCTATATCATCTCCATCCCGTTCTGGGAAGCACATTTGGAAGGGCCAAGGAAGGTCGAATTCATAATACAATCGTTGGAACGCCTTAGCGAATCGCTCCACAACTTCAATATCCCATTGTCTGTTGTCTACACTGATTCCCAAGTTAATCCGAAGTGGTTCAAAGACCTATTGCTCAAGAGATTCGAGTCACAAACAGTGTCGTTCAACATCCAGTATGAATACGACGAGACCATGAGGGATATCAAGATCATTGAGAGCTCAGGAGTTAACTGCCGTGTTTACCATGATCAGTGCGTGGTGAAGCCTGGCGAGTTGTGCACAGCGAAGGGCACACAGTACACTAAATTCACGCCATGGTACAAGAAGTGGAAGCAAATCTCATACAATACTCTCAAAATTAAGCACAAGTTCCCCATACAGGGAACACCATCAGTCGAAAGCGATCTTGACCATTTAAATCTTCCTCTGGACTTCCAACTCCATGGCAAGGAGATTCGTTACAAGCCAGTGGACGAGATGATCAAGTCTTGGGTATCCAGAGCAAAGCTTTATAAGACATTGAAGGACGTTCCATCCCACGATAATACATCGAGACTGGGGCCCTACATGACTTGTGGAGAAATTTCTCCGAGACAGGTGCTTGAACAGTGCGATGAGGAAGAATTTGTTAGAGAAGTGGCCTTCAGAGACTTTTACAGGCACATCATAACCAATTGGCCGTATCTCATGATGTTTTTGCCCTTCAACTTTGCTGGTGCTGACCTTGCATGGTCTGAGGACATCTCCCGTTTTGAGAAGTGGTGCGTAGGACAGACAGGATTTCCCTTTGTTGATGCTGCTATGAGACAGCTCTTACAAACTGGGTATATGAACAACAGATGCCGAATGGTAGTTGCTAGCTTCTTGGCAAAGGATCTTGCACAGGACTGGAGGATGGGCGAAAAGTGGTTCCATCACCATTTGGTGGACGCAGATTTATCTTCAAACAATGGTGGATGGGGGTGGTGCTCTTCCACGGGTATTGACGCTCAGCCATGGTTCAGAATATTCAACGTATATACACAGAGTGCAAAGTTCGATCCAGAAGGTCAGTTTATAAAGCAGTGGGTCCCAGAACTCAAAGATGTCGAAGCCAATGATCTCCACGGACCATTGGACGTGGAGGGGTATCCGACCCCAATTGTGGATCGCACACGCGCTAGACAGGAGGCACTTGACCGATACAGAGACGCATTGACATGACACATTATGATTACTATCATCATGAATACAACATGAATACAAGAATATCGTCCCTATGTACACTCTGCCATCGCATGCAGCTCACGTAGCATCTTGTCATCGAGTTGCATCCATGTGGACTGCTTAGACAGCATGAAATGAACATAAAGGATCAATGACCCCAACAGATCGGGGCGTGGTTCTTGCGACAGAGTCGAAGAAAGGAAAACAAGAGCGTTCTCCTTATTGTTCACTGACTGTCCGAATGAGGTGCCCTCTCTGTACAAAAAAGCCCAACAAACAACCGTGGAGAGATAGGTGACGTAAGCCAAATGTGGGACCTTGGTAATTAGATCATCATGGTTGAGTACCGTTGTGAGAATGAGACACGCCTGCACCAGAGCATACTGTGCATCTCTTGATGTTGCCCAAGCATGGACAAGTACTTTACGTCTCGAAGTCTCAATGGAGTCAAACCTGAGGCGGCCTGGGGAGCGAGTGCAGATGTTGGCCTGTCCTGTGATGGACTTTGCATAATTCAAAATCATCTCAAAGTTACAATAGAGTCCCATTAGACCAGTGTGGTGTACCGTTACGTTAGACCAGAAGATAGGCGAGGAGTCGTAGAGATTGAGTGTTGCTCTCCCCGACGAGTGGAACTGGAAATAGGTTCTCCAACTGATGAATCCATGCTCAACTTTGGCAGCAAGCCCAACGTCCAGTGTCGATCCAGACATACGAAGGTGCCTAACCAGAGATATTATACCATGGCTCAAGATGAGCCGACCAAACATCGAGAAGCAATCAAAGTCGTATTCCGTATCCGTTAGTGACACGTTTCCGTGTGTCTGCATCAGCCTTCTCAAACTCCACAACAAGTTAGGCCAATGGCTTTCGGACTTAACATTGGGAATAAGGTTCCCATTGGCAAAGACATCTTCATAACGACAATGCTGGGACTGAATCTCCAAATCAAGGGCTTTCTCTCTCGGAATCATTTCCCTTGGTAGTCTTTTGTACTCGTTAACGAACTCCATGGTATCGCCAGCAACCCACACAGAGTCAGAGTATGGCAGCTCCAGTTGAATATCAAACACAGAAAGGGATGGAGTCATTCCAAACAAGAATGTGGCTTGAGTATCGAGGATAAACGCGAAGAAGGCGAGTCTTTTGAGTGTCTCGTATCGAATCCATTGGCACCAGGAACTGTAGTTGAGGTTGTAAGGGTCAATGACAGGCTCTGTCAAATGTGAGAAGATCTTCATCTCCTTCAGTACATTGATAGCCACTGTATGGTATATTCTAAAGTTTGCCTGTTGTTGAATGTCTCCATAATACATATGGAACACGTCGTTGATCAATAGCGTCTGTAAAAGCTTCAATGGGGCAAAAGACAAATCGCACTGATCCATCACTTGATAAATGTGGTGCCGTATCCTCTTTTGAATCTCCACGGCAACCCCATATGCCTCAACGCTCTTCTGCTCTGCACATGCAATCCCCATTGTAACCAATGACAAAACGAAGATGGTGTTGAGATTTGTATTCTCGTAGGAGCTGGCCTCAAATGTGGCTCTGTGGATCACTGGAAACATTGAGTTGAAATGAGTCCAGTACTGTGTCAAGAAGTAGTCTATCTTGTGCTCGTTAAAGACCTCTGGTGTGCCCTGTACAATCTTCTCAGTACTGAGAAACTCCATGATCTTTCGAAGTGTATCACTGGACAGCTTAAAGTCAAGCCGGTATTGCTGCTGCTGCTGCTGCTGCTGTTGCTGTGACAACTGCTGATGTGGCTCAGGTTGAGTTCCAGAGGGTAGCCGTACTATCGGTGTAAGCTCGAACAACTGGTCCAGACCCGACTTTCCATTGTCTTCCAATGGGTGGCTTAATCCAGTATCCACAGGACCCAACAACCAGCCAAATGAATCCTCAATGACGTTGGCAACATGTGCAAGCCTTATGGGGCTTTCATTGGCGTATTTGTTGTCTTCTTGCTCGCCGAAATCTTCTCCCTGCTGTTCCTTATGGGCCCCAGACACAGTTGTTGCGCCGTTGGCGTTTGTCTTCTTTGATCTCTTCACCCCCGCAAATGACTCGCTATGCTCGTCACCTCTGTGTGTGCTGTTGTTCACCACGTGTGTCTTGGAACGAGTGTGCTTCTCCAAGAGATCCTTTCGGGCAAACGACACATCGCATAGTGCGCACGAGAACGGTCTTATACTCGAATGGTTAGACTCGTGTCTGGTTAAATAGTCTCGCCTCTTGAAGCCCTTCCCGCACCCGGGATGCGAGCACTGGAACCTCTTCATTGGGGCCTTTAGTGCTGTATGACAAAAGGACTGGGTCGGGGGAAAACTTATTCACCAGCTAGCTTTGGGATGCCGTAAGTTACAAACAAGAAGGAGATAGAAGATCAGAATGTCAACTTTTTGGTGGGCTGGTGGAGGGTATGGTATATTCGCACTGAATTTTCCTACTACGCGCTTTTCATATATATATGGCCTTAAAAGTTCAAACTCCAGACTACAATATGCAACCATGAGGGGAGCTGCCGCGACTTGTGTTGTGGAGGAAGCTGAGCTTATAATTTATGCCATATATCCGACAAAGCATCGCGTCGATTCTCGAAATCTCCTTAATGATATGTATGTGACTATTTCAATGTTATTGAAAGCTGACATTTCTGCTTAATAGAATGCGAAAGAGCTGCAGTTTGATCTTCAAATATGAGAACCAAACTAATATAGCATTGGCTTAAACTATTGAAAATTAGTTCACCATGTGTATTCATAACAGTTATACCTCAATTCTACAATTTTCCTCAGCAATGGCGATCACAAAGTTGATTTAACTCCTGAGCAGTGAGCCTGGTTGGTCGTTAAATCTCAAGAAATACCAAAGGTATCAACAGATCCGTGAGCTCATTCTGATTAAGAGCATCATCCTGGAACACTTTGGCGCTTATCGTGTATGTCTATCGTGGTACGACTCGATCGTCCCAACCTTCGGATGCTCAAGCTGGAAGTGCTTCCTGTGGATGATGTACAACCTCGGGTGTACTGGGCTCTAAGTCCGTACTCAAGCCCTCATGCCGGATTGCCACCCGTGTCTGCTGTTGAGGCTGATACAACTGATCTTGTTTGTTTTATGTCAACAAATTGTGAGAAGTCGACTGCATGGTATCCATCGTTTGTGCACCCTTCTTTTAGTGTTGTGGAATGTGGCAATGGGGTAAAGTGAAGTGTGATGATGATGAAGAGACGTGTTGCGAGGTAGTTATGTGTGACGATCTTGCGAAGCGGGAATGCGATGAATCCTTGTGATATGTTTTTGTGATGAGATAGCACGCCCAGCTTGTGGCCACTGATGTTGCTCCCTCTTGTGAGTTCGGGAAAGACACTGATGAGTGACTCTGGGATCCAGGAAGCCTTCTCCTTGATGACCTGCCAATGCTATAGCGTTAGTGAAGTGGTCGTGGTTGCGGTTGTGCCAAGAGGATTCGGATCGTGTGTGCAAATGTGTCACGTGGAGATAAGATGACTGTAAGGCCTCATTGTTCCCACAGCACCTGTTGTGTGGAGCATGAGTTGCCTTATTGTCTGTGTACGGACTCATGATGTGCGTAGTGGAGAAAAGAGAATACCCCAGATCATGGCCGACGTGGACATAAGCATAACCCTGTGACGTTGAGATGTGTGTTTGAGTCCTGCTGGCCAATCACGGATACACACATCTGTGGAGCTCACCGGAATGGTGATCTTCCGCTGCAATGCAGCTGTGGTAAAGACATTTTGTGGTTCATTGTAGAGCAGATAAAGAGGATGGGTACGATGTGGGCGTTATTCTTTTCTCAATTTTTGTTGATCGGCTACAACAGTCTTGCTAAGTGACACGAGAGGCAATGGCAGTCATAATCTCACGCGCTACGAAAATGAGGACGATCGTGGCACGGAATGCTATTGTTTTAAATAAGTCCAAGGGTAGAAGAGATGGGGAGAATGTTATTATGAAAGAATTTTAGATATACGCGTTGGTTATCGAATGATATCGGTTACTTCTATATGCGTATGATTTGTTGTCGGCTAGGGGGTGTTCATTGCACACAACATTTTCCAATGTAATCGACTCAATAGTAATCATATACTGGAGTTAGTAGATTCATCTGAGTCAGAAAGTGATTACCACTATGTTAATCTATATTTGCGCACTCTCTATTCCCTAAACCATTAAGTTATTTGCACAATTCTATTGAGGAGGTGAAAATCAAAGGGGGTTGCCCATGGCTTTTGGCGATCGCCAGGTTGGCAGAAACCGGGGGAGAGACGAGATCCGGGATCCCCGGACACGGTCGGGGATTTCGGCCGTCCCCTGTCGGATATAACAATCTCCGCGCTCGTATTTCTTCTCTGTTATCGCGAGTGGCACTGGCGAGGGCCCTGCCTACGGGTACGCGTACATGAAAAACTGAAAACCTGAAAACTTGAAAACTTGAAAACTTGAAAACCACAAGAC